>JABFFF010000404.1:0-56123 GCA_013623665.1 Fusarium sublunatum | reverse complement strand
GGCTGATATATTGTTCAGTTTCTTACTCTATTAACTAAAGCCCAAACCGAAAAGACACTTGAGCACACCCAGATAATCCAACATCTCCTAAAACGCAAAGAAACAGCCGCCCTCTCCCGCTCCAAAGCCCCGCCCCCTCCAACAAGACGCAACCCTCCCCTGCTCACCAAAGTGTCTGCTCCCGATGAACCTATACGCTACGAGCCGACCGTTCGTCCTCTTCCTAAATCTGCCTTTGTCGGCGAGCGCAAGATGCCCGCGTTCAGTACCACGGCCGAGGGCCAGGCATTCCTACGGATCAAGAAGCCGCAGCCAAGAGTCCTCTCGCGAGCGATCGGCAGAAAGACAAAGCTGTACAGGGACTATGTTGAGAAAGTCATGGAAGTGGAAAACGAGTTCTTGCCCGTGGCTGACGATGAAGACCGCTGGGATGCCTTGATGAACAAGCAGCTGGGATATGCGGGCCTGGAGGACGAGATTGTCCGAGACGACAACGTAGCTTCATATCGCTGGAATGCTCAATTATCCAGAGTTTGGTATGAGAACCAGCTTGACAAGCTATGGAGGGACTGGATCGCCCGCGGCGAAGCAGTGCACAAGCTTATTGAGGAGGAGAGGGCATTGGCCAAAGCAGAAAAGGAGAGCAGAGCAGAACCAACCGATGCCCTTACCGCGAGCAAGAATCTCGACTCCATTTTGGAGAGAGCTCGGGAAAAGCTGGCAGAGCGCGAGAAAATGCAACACAACATGCCATTTCAAGACCCGTTCATGTCTGCAGAATGGGTGGAAATAGTGCAGGGAATAGAGAACCCAGGATCACAAAGTTCCAGGAATAGCCGAGGGGAAGGTTCCAAGTCAGACCGATGGGTTGGAAACGTCAGGCCAGATAGACGTCAGCAAGACCATGGGAATCGAAGAAACAATAGGCCAGAGGAACGCCAACAAGACCCTACGAATCGAAGAAACGACAGGACAGAGAGACGTCAGCAAGATTCAACGAATCGAAGACGAGGCGCTGTCCACAACAGACACCTGGAGGACAGTGGCGATCAAAAGAAGGGCAGAAGGGCGACAGAGCCTCCTCTCGATGGTTTTGCGGCCTTGAAAGCGAATCGCCGTCATTGATTTTGTACAACATTTATACCCAGGGTTCAAACATCATATCACGGAGTTGGCATGCATCAGGTATATCTAGAAAGGGCACGGCTGCCCATTGTATTCAACTTTTGGCCATAACTGTCGTGTACATCATGAGTGGTATATACAAAAATGCTCAAAAGCCATATGCCAAAACATTCAAGTCGTTCATAAACATCGTCAGAATTGCCGCGGCTTCTTGACAAGATTTTTCAATATGTCAAGTTCGTTAAACAAGCTCTGCTTCCAGTTGTCTATTGGACCTGTTTGAGTGTGCTCTCGGTCGAGCCACCATTTTCAACGTCTTCTTCCCTTCATTTGCCACTTCAGCCCAGCTCTTGAAAGATTGAAGTGAGGGTACGGATGGTCGTCGTGTTTGATCTCCATCAATGCTAGCAAGATCCGATCGAAGCGTTCTCGGAGATGACATAGCAGATAGTGGTATTGAAAGAGCAGGGCTACTCGGCTCCGAAGGTAAAGAATGCGGCTCAGGAGTAACCACTCTTTCGACGGGTTTAGGCGATTGTTTGGACAATTGGCCCCATTGGGGTACTTTATCGGAATCCGCAGGAAGACGGTTGCGATCCAGGGCCGGGCTGCCTTGTGCAGGTGTTGGGGTTGTCTCAACGCTATGTCGAGAGAAGACAGACGACGCCATACTGCTATCTGTCAGGCTTTGATCGCGGTTGAGATTTGGTGTCTCGCTGCGGGAGGGCGTGACTGGCAAGGGGAGCTTGGAGCCGGATCCACGAGTACGCAAAGCATAGCCTGAGGCATTGGTAAAACTTGGTGATCGAGAGGTTGGAAATTCCGTCGAGCCCCTGGGAGTTGTATCATTCTGAGGTCGTGGGGAGACGGCCTGTCGTTGAAGTGGTTGTGCTTTGGGCTCGGTTGGAATACGTTGAGTCGAGCGTGACCATGGTTGAAGAGCTGGTCGCGCAGCTGGTGTCACCGGCATTGACCTCGATTTTGGTGACATTTCGAGGCAAAGCCCAGAACCAAGAGACGTGGTACTACTCCGATATGGCCGGGGCATCGCCGTTGGTCCAGGAATCCGCCCCGTACCTCGCTTCCGATCAGCGTTTTCAGCTTCCAGCGCGCGGCATTTATCCTCCAGAATCTTCACTTTCTCCTGAAGCAAAGCAGTGGCATGTTCTTGATTCTTCCGCTCGCGCTCAAGTCGAAGTTCGTATGTTCTATCTCTTCCTTCCAGTTCGTTGACCTTTTGCTTCAGACGGTCGTTCTCTTTTCGAAGGCTCATGAGGCCGGCCAGCTTTTTATCCCATTTATCCTCAACCCAAGATATCGGCCTTTTGCAGCATTCACCATGGTAGATCTGATGAATGCCTCCGAGCATAGATAGCTTGTCGTCTATTTTATCTGCGTGTAGCCGGTTCCTGGGATTGGAGGTAATCATTCGCGCAATCAAGTTGACAATTGGTCTAGGTCGGACCGTTTCTTGACCTTCGTAGGTAAACATAAAAGGGGGCGTGACCAGGGCATGGGATGTGAGCTTTTCCAGGTGAATATTCAACTTCTTTTCCCTCTCGTAGAGCTGTTCTTCTTGAGTATGCCTAGATGGATATTTCAGGACTTCATCGAACTCGACTAACCGAACGTTATAGAGGACAGTTGCGATATTGAGGAAGACAAGGCCTAGAGAGTAAATATCCGACAACTGCATACTAGAGCCATGATCGGCATAGAGCTCGGGTGCTCGCCATCTCTCAGTTCCTGGTACGCCCTCGGTCATAGTCTGGTCTTGTCCACTCACATCCCTTGATACACCAAAGTCGGCAAGGTAAACTCGGTCTGCTTTCAGGAGAATATTGGATGGCTTGATATCAAGGTGCCTCACGTCATTCCGGTGACAATAGGCCATTGCACGAGCAATGCAGCCGATTATGTTGCGCAAAAACTCAAGTGGACATTTGGTCGTGGAATGAAGCAGCTGGTCCTCGGAGGTGGGCTCAATGGCACTTAAGTCCTTGATGTCGAGGGCATCAAGCCGCTCGATAATATCTTCGCGATCCCCTTCGCCCAAACGAAGGAACTCCAAGTCTTCCAGAAGTGTGCTCAAGTTACAAACGGCAGCAGGCCATATGAGCAGACACAGTTCATGAGTTCGGGGTGCGTAAGTGGCGACTAGTTTAACGACATGGCGATGGTCAAGCTTCTGCATAGTCAAACCCTCGTTGCGCAAATCGTCGATCGTAAAGCCGCGCCGACGCGGAATCCGCTTGCGCGCAAGACAGACGGATCCATATGAGACCTTCTCAACGCGACCGAATGCGCCGTATCCGAGGTCGTCGAGTTTGGAGAGTTTTGTATCGAAGCGTTTCGCATCGGGACCGTTGAACAATGGCTTGTTTCTACGCAATGAGTAGTCAGTGATAAGGCCCGCGTTGTCCGAGGTAGTCAGCTGTAGGCAGCTTACATGCCGGGCCAACTATCGTCATTGTTCCAGCTGCTGATGATGTTGAGCTCCTCGAGTTCGCGCTCGGCCTCCCATACGCGGCCGTAGTGTTGGGTCGGACCTGTTTGCCCAACTCTGGTCCATCCTCGTGCCCAGTCGCCCATGTTGGAGGTTGTCGGGTGCGGATAGATGTTGGAGAGGGAGCAGTGATGATTCGCAAGGTGTTCTGGCGCGATCAAACGGAGATCGAAGCCATGATGGTAACCGACTGTCTATTGCGATTGGGTTTGGTGGTAGTAGTCAGCTAGGAGGCTGTCTCCCTCTGAGCTGATCAAGTTTACCAAGCGCTTGTGCAGACGGAACGCTGGTAGGAGAATGGCAGAACGAAGCACAGAGTGAAACGATGTAAGAGCAAAATGGGTTGCTGGTGGGGAGGAATCGACAAGTCCCCTGTCGCAAAAAGTGGCAGTGACATTCTGGGAGCCTCGTACAGTAGTGCCTGCCGAGGCCACCCTCCCCGCGTCTCCATAACCATAACCGTAACCGTAACCGTGACACTGCCACTGCCACTTCAGTGGGGGTAATCGTCAGGTCCATCGCTCCGATCCGCTGGGCCCGCTAGCTGTTTAGGGCTGAGCCTTTGCTAAGCCCCCTATTGGTGATATAGGTTCCATTCGTTTGCATGAAGGAATGGACGTGCAACAGGTAGGAGACCGTGTACAACAGGAGAAATAGACTTGAACAGACCCTTACCTATAGAAGCAACTATTTCGCATGTCCTCATAGTATCTCACTACACAACTACAAAGCAAAACCGATATTCCAAAAACATGGGTCCATACGTAGATGGTGCTGCTAATCTTGATTGATCATCATTTGCTGCGCTAGGCAGTAAACAGATAATGATCGGCAGTGTAGATCTCATTTGGCGGCATAGCCCTCTGCCGGCGTGAACCCCCCAAATCCAAATCCAATTCCAGCTTCACCTTACATCGCTCATTCCATTTTCGCTTCTCTCTCACTCTGCACCCTCCGTCTATCCCCACCCGGCGTACGGAGCACAGCCGGCAGGAATCCGGACTTTTGAGGACCCGGCATCTCTGGACCCAAACCGTCTCCTACATGTTGATGCCTCACTCGACCTCTACTTTACGCGCGTTCATGCCAGGCGACCAAACTCATGATCATCTGCTCTAACACAACACATTGTACTCATTTATAGTGGCTCAAAGTCCTGTATCTACACACCCAACGCCAATAGTAATATATGGGGCATCAACGCCTTGCCTTCCATAAACGCTCACTCAATATGCTTGAAGTTCCTCAAACTGCACCAGAGTCACTCCCGGCTCCGGCTCCGGCTCCCACTCGGAAGCGCTCCAAAGCATCTGAAGAAAATGACCAAGACCGAGGCAAGAAGCGCTCAAGAGGCCGGCCACGACTCGACACTAAGGATGAGACGGCCCAAGATGTGAGTCTAAGCAAGCAAGCTCTTCTCACTCACTCACTCAAGTGTCCCTATTCTCTGACACAATACAGCGTCGTCGGACACAGATTCGACTGGCTCAGCGAGCCTACCGCAACCGAAAGGACACTGCAATCACCACTCTGGAGGACAAGGTCAAGGACCTCGAAGATGCCAATGAGAACATGGGTAAAGAGTTTATGAACTTCTTCGACTTCGTCCTTTCCCAAGGAATGCTCGAGGGTGCACCTGAGGTGGCACGACGTTTGAACGAAACAACCCGCAAGTTTCTTTCTCTCACACGTAAATCTGCCGACGACTCAGGTAAGGATGACCAGGACGATACTCCGGCTCCCACGCTAGGACGACAGGATTCAACTGCGACGCAACTTCCAGAGCGACATGGATCTGGTTCCGGTGCCTCAAATTCACCAAGCGAGAGCTTCGTTCCGCCAGATCCCCCAGTTTTCAATGCTGCTCCCCAAGAGAAACATCTCGTCACTCCACAAAGGGCAGATACAACTACACGCCAACAGGCTACTCCACCGCTTAACCTACCGTATGAGATCATCACGATGCCAACATCAGATAATGCGAGTTTTCCAATATATGATACCCAGAACCCCATCCCTTTCGACCACAATCCTTTTCTACCTTCTCCTTTCACCGGTGTTCCTTCGCCATCCTCTTATGCATCGCATGAGCGCACCTTTGGTCGTCGTCTCCAGCGAGCAACTTTAGAGGCTGGTCTTAGATTAGCTTCGATGCCCAGCCCACCTCCTCATCGCTATGCCGAGGTTTTTGGATTCTGTCTACTTTTCGAACCTAGAGAATCCATTATCCGGCGTCTGTCGAGCACACTCGCCAGAGTGAGCCAAGAGTCCCTATTCTACTGGAGATATCCATTTACCAATCTCGGCGGTACTGGCACGTTTTTCCCTGATAATGGAGGAGCAGGAAGCTATCCTACAATGAGTGCCAACGGAAATGCGCTACCGCTTGGAAACCAAGGCTTGGCCGCGCCCATGAAGCCCCCGGAGCTGACTGGTTTCTCGATGGGCCCTTTTGATCCAGATACTGAAAGTACTAGAGGCGATCGTATCGATGCTCGTATGCGGATGATTCACAAGGGCTTCGAAGGAGACTTCTTCGATGCAGATGAGGTAGAGACATATCTACGCCAACGGGGGATAGTGATACCTGCAAATATGGATTTCATCGATGCTGAGATTGATCTCGCCTCGTTTGAAGAATCTCCGGATTTCTCTGCCTTGGGCGGCGGCAGCAGTGGATTCTTTGGGGCTCAGCAATCACCTCCGCCGGCCCAAGGGCTTTACATGCCGCCTCAACAAGCTGCGAGTGACACTGCTCACATGTGGCAAACCACTATTCCTACTTCTCTTGCTTCCGTAACATCCTCCACAACACCAGCTCCTCTTATGGCGCCAACAATAGGCCCAGAATTCGGAGGACTTGGGTCATCAACTGGGCCTACAAACCACGGACAGCTCGGTACGGGAATGGGGTCGTTCATGGACACCGCGTTTTTCCCACGGGATTGGTCGACGAATACTGGCTGGATGAAGACCAAAGTGACAATAGATGTCAATAGGCTAGTGGCTGGTAAGTCATGTTGATATGTGCTTTTTATGAGAGTTGAAGAACTAACAGAGTGTTAGAAATGATAAACAAAGCAGTTTGCCTGGGCCGGACGCCAGCAGTACGCCCCAAGGACGTCGACAGAGCAGTCAAGTCGGCGATCGCATTAACTCAGACATAGCGTGTCCTTTTGTTAAGATCTTGGGTAACTGTGTAATATGGAATGTGTAAAGGCAAGCGTGGTTTTATTGTACATTGCAAGCTGGCATCTGACTACATATGTAGTCTGGGAAAAAGGCGAAAGCTGACAGCTATATGGTGTCATGTTGGTGATTAAATATGTCTTTGATATGAAAGCCGAATAGCATTAATACCCACTCTGTGCATATCCATCATAACGTTTTGCTAACATCATTTGAATTCTGGGGAGTATAAACCATTAAATATTTCGCTGCACATACTATGATAGGATGTAGTTTGGTGTTTCTGAACTGGGATTGCTGATCTTCTATGGCACGAGTGGGGCTATACATATACCCGTCTACCTGCCATATCAGTGAGGGGACGATCATCCCTTGGTTTCTCTCCTAGACACATACCCAGAACAACTTGGTACAGTAATAACAGGCAATGGAATTCAAACCCCAGGATGAGGGCATTCCCAAACTAAAGCCTCGCCTTATCATCCATGGCGGGGCGGGCAACATCCAGCGCAAGACATATCCTCGGGAGCTATTCCAGGCTTATCGCAAAGCTCTCATTGACATTGTGAGGTCATCCAGGAAGCGCAGTAGAACGGCTATTTCTAACCTTTATAACCCAGGTCACCAAAACCGATCAGTACATGAGAAGTCAGGATGAAGCAGCCTCAGAAAAGTCCACCAAGAAGCTTCCCTCGGCATTAGAAACAGCAACGTTCGCCGTCCGTCTCCTCGAGGACAACCCTCTCTTCAACAGCGGGCACGGCTCTGTGTTCACCCGTGATGGAATCAACGAACTAGAAGCCTCGGTGATGGTATCTCGCGGTCATAAGAAGCGAGGTGTAGGCGTCATGGGCCTCCGCCACGTAAGGAACCCTGTTCTTCTAGCCCGTGCAATGCTGGAACATGGCGAAGACGACCTCGAAGCACGACCTCGAGGGACAAGCTCAGGCGGTCTGGATGTACCGTCAGCCCAAGGACACACACAGGTCCATGGCAAGGCAGCCGAGCAGCTAGCGGAGCAGTATGGGTTAGAGATGGTCGACTCGAGCTACTTCTACACTCAACGTCGCTGGGATGAGCACATTCGCGCTCTGGAGAGGGAAAAGAAAGGCCTAGGCCACGCAACGTGGAGTGCGACCGAGTACCTCCCACAAGGCACCTGTGGAGCTGTAGCTCTCGACCAAGACGATGTCATCTGCGCTGCGACAAGTACAGGAGGTCTCACGAATAAGCTGACGGGACGTATTGGCGACACGCCTGTTGTAGGAGCAGGATTCTGGGCTGAGGAATGGACCGAAGACGGTGATCCGACCGGATCATCAACCTGGGATCGTCTGAAGGATGCTGTCATCCAGTCAGGCCCCTCACTGGTGCTCAGCGATATGCTCAAAGGAACTCTCGCGGATTGCTTGCCTACTCCTATGTTATACTCTCCACTCGGAGCAAACAGCGGCCGCACATACACGACGAGATCGATTGGAAGTTCAGGAACCGGCAATGGCGACTCTTTCCTACGAACCAACGCTGCACGAACCGTCGCAGCCATGGCAAGATGGAAGCCAGAGTCAGGAACCAGCGCTATAACAAATGTTGCAGGCCCAGGAGGAGAACTGGAGAGGAGCGCAGGTGATAGATGGGGCCGAACAGGAGAGGGCGAGGGTGGCATCATTGGCATTGAGGGTGTTGTTGTTCGTGATTCTCACGGTCGTGTGGTCGAAGCTCGGTCTGAGATCCTGATGGACTTTAACTGCGGAGGCATGTTTCGGGCCTGGATTGATGACGAGGGAAAGCCCCAGATGAGCATCTTTAGCAACGAACCATCGAGCGACCTATAGACGAGCAAGAAGTATGGCGGGCTTATATAGAGTGGAACAGTGAATGTTATTCGTATTCGATCTGTACCAAATCCGCGATAAACAACGCAGCAGAACCTCAGCAGCAGCAGAAAGTATCCGTTCCCTTCTTCTTTTAACTTGCTGGCCCTTATGCACTTCCTAAAAGAGCCCTCCATCTCTTGGAATCATACACGTGTGTTCTCGTTCCTCGCCAGACATGAATTAGCCTGCAGTCGCAAAAAGTATGGCAACTCCATCGCTAAGCCAGAACCCGTCCTCCCAAAACCCTCCCGATATCTTACTCTATTGTACATGGAACGCCGGCCCGATGCGAATTCAAGTAATTAAAACGTCAGCCAGTTTTTTGTTCGTCGCGGTAGTGGTGATGAAAATACAAGAGGCTCGGCTCTTTGAGAGCTCGGCCCGCAGAATCGTTGTTGGTGGTGGTGGTGGTGGAGTTGAGAGGGGGTGGAGTCGAAGGTTGTTGGATCGTCGTTGATCGATCATGGAAATTCATTTCGTTACTCTTGCTTTTTTACAGAGTAGCCTCCTGAGGAGGGGGCTGGGGAGCTTCTAGCTTGGTGCTGCCAGCGAGCATCTTGGAGAAACCGATACCGACACCCTCGATAACGGCGAGAAGGACGGCACAGCCGATGGCACCGTTTCGCGCAGCCTTGTAACCACCTCGAATGGCGAGAGAGCCACCGGTGAAGAAACCGGCGATGATGGCGTTGTAAGGATCCTCCTTCTGGCGAATGCCCTTAACAGTGCAGTCGAAGGTCGAGAAAAGACCACCCCAGACACCAAAGTTACCTCCGAGGACAGGAGCGCGCATCTTGACGGCTGTGATGGCGCCGATGCGTCGCTCGCCGTAGGGAGAGTTGCGGAAGCCCTTAATTCCGTGCCAGATGGTACCGCCGATAGCCTAGTTAGAGGGGAAATGTTAGCGGATGTCTATGGCCATGCTTATCACAATTGTCGCTGTAATCGATCCGAGCTCGGGTTAGAAATGGCCAGACTTACGCCCATGCAGAAAGCACCACCAAAGTCATTGAGAATGACCCAGGGGCAGGGGTCGCGTCCGTGATCCATGGCTAATTATGTGTATTCGACGGGTGACGGCGGAGAAAAGGGTCGATGGCGAGGGCGAGGCTGATGAAAGCAAGTTTGGATATGAAAATTGTGAGGCCAACCGGAGCTCGAGTCGCGCAACGAGCGAATTTTTCGGTACGTCGGCGGGTCTATAATCCGGGCTATGACGCTTGAAGCCGGCTTCGGCTTCAGCAGACTCGAAGCTTACTACGTGGTAGGTCTATTTCTAGGTTTGAAAGTAATGCAAAACACCAACCATTCCAAAAGCTTGCGATGCATATCTCAGTACTCACTCACTTTGAAGGGCTTGAAGCAGTTGTATCAAAGCAACAATGCTAACGCTTCCATCGCCTCAATCTCAAATGCACTTTGCCGGGGTGTCATCCGGACCCCACTAAACCCCAGATGACTATCCCGGCGAGGGCGGAGTTCAACTACATGCCTACCTAGGTAAGGTAGGCTTGCCGAATACCTATATAAAGTCACGGCTTGCATAGTTGCAAAATGAATTAGTATTAGAACACTGCCATCTATTTCCCCGAGAACACCAGTCTAGACCGCACTGTCTTAGCAACTCCTCATAGTCCATATCTGAAATGCCTCTCAAAGTCTTGCCAGCCGACGAAGCCGATGCCCCTAGGGCTGTCGCCATTGAGAACGCTGCCTACGGTCCAAGCCCGATAGGGTCGGTTCTTTTTCCTGTGTCACGAGCTGCTGAGTCTGATACAAGAGTTGCTGAGCTTATCCATTCGCTCCAGAAGGATCCCGCCTGTCGATGGGCCAAGGTTGTCGACACCGACCTTGATCAAGATCAGATGATTGCCTTTATTATGTGGTATATGTGGGATACTCCTCCAACAGATGAACAGCATTCGTTCTCTTCCTATCGAGGGCCGAGTTGCAACGCAGAAGCGTGCGAGTTGTTCTTCGGTGGCATGAACAAGATGCGGGTGAATTACATGAATGGGACTCCATATGCCTGTACGTCCGAACGATGCATAACATGATGAGCGAGAGACTTACAAACCGTAATTATTAGATCTCAAACTCTTGCACACGGATCCGCAACATCAAAGACGTGGCGCAGCATCTCTTCTTCTCGAATGGGGACTTAATGAAGCCGATCGCCTCGGTATCCCTGCGTGTCTGGAGTCTTCGGTCCAAGGGCGAGGACTTTATGAGAAATTTGGTTTCGAGGAAGTTGACCGACATACTTCTGACTTCTCACGCTGGGGCGGGCCATCCGAGGCCCCAATTCCTTTGATGGTTCGGCCAGTTGGAGGGCGGCAGACGACGTCTCAGTAGAGTCATCAAGATAGTATTTTACTACATACATTACACAAGTCACAATGTGACAAGAAACATAGAACAGTCCTAAATCATGGTGAAAGGAGAGTATAGATTTAGTGTTACAGTTTCATATAAATCGGCACATAGTTACTCCCTACTTTCGATAGGGCATACAGCTTGACATCCAGAATTGAACCACTCAAGTAATGCTTATATATGCCACGGTTTAACTATCATCTAGGTTAGGAAATATCAATGCGTAAGTTTTAACGTTTCGATCACTTACAAATCTCGGCCCTGTCGTATATATCCTAGTATGTTTTTCAATAACCAATACGCCTGTGCGTGATGAAGCCAGTATACTTTGGCATAGTATTCCGCAGCTTAATAAGTGTGAAAGGCCGGAATTTAAACAGACGAAGAGCACAGAGTACGAAACAGTGATAACAACCGACATATTACATACAACTAATTTGCTGCCCTGATCTGCTAGTGTAACGAAGGGCTCACGATAAGAATTATACCATGTGATATGTCACTGTCCCCAAAGGTTAAGCCGTTATAGTTTCATAGCGGCAGATACTTAATTAACCTACACAGGCCGGTATCGGACCAACCTAACGGACGAAGGAGATCTCCCATCCATCACCTTTGTCGGCTTAGAAGTGCTCAGCAAGTCAAGTGCCAATGAACTTCGGTTATCGTCGTTCCAGCACTTCGCAAGGTACTTCAAAGAGGGGACTCTTCGGATCACAGGAGCTCGTTACGATCACGTTCATGTTTTACATATGGTAGTACGCGTACTCATACAAACTCCACACAATAACGGTTGTGGTGTTTCGGTTAACAAGTAACACGTAAGACTGGGTCACCTTCAGTAGCTCAAACATGCTGCGAAATCTGAACCTGCGCAACAGGGACTAAGCCGGATATAAGTCGATATCTTTGAACAAGGATCAACAAAACTCGCTACCGACGACCTGGCACGGATAATCGATGCATAAATACCTAAAACGATTGGCCAATCCACCAAATCTCCGACATTTTCTAGACCAGAGTCTAGCCAGCCTAACGTTCGACGCCGTTGAGATATCCTCCATAGTTGAGCAGGATCCATCCACGTTGTGAGAGAAGGAAATTTTCTTTCCGCAGGGTCCATTGCTAGAAGCAGAGTAGAACAAATCGAAGAATTACAAAGACTGGGACCGAAATACTACCCTGAGTTCAGCCCGAAACGCACGGGCTCCTGTGTCTAATATCAGGCCCCGTGAGTGAGTTCTTAGGGCGCTCATGCGAGCCCAATTCAGCCCGTTTGTGTCATTCGTGCCCGGGATATGCCAGGTAGGATTCAGGGTCCGAAGCTTTGGCAATTCTAGAACATGGTTACCGCCTGTTTCGGACAGCTTGGACGCTGTCCACATCGTTTGGCGTGGTACAAGACGGTACATGAGGCCACGGCATGAGGCTGGAAGGAGAAGCTATCGTGGCTAGTGTCGAACGGTCTGTGTTAGTTGAAGGTCGCATTTGGCGATAGTCAAGAGCCGAGACAAACTGTCGTTCTACCGGTAGTGGAGATTGGACCCTGAATTTTGGAGCCGAGTTCGAGGTCCCAAATCTCGTCGACTCCGTTGGTCGGGCCGGGTAAAAGTAAACGCGCACAGGCCATACATGAATCGTTCGGGTCGGCAAAAGTGGGACCATGGTGATGGAGTCATTTCACCTCGTCGACCTCTAAACAACATAATCGAATCACACTCTTGCTCTTAGCCAATTCCTTCCTCTCCACACTTGCTCGCAACGGAACCGCTTTTGGGCGCGACAACCTACAGTAATATCAGCAAACCCACCAGCCACGATACCTTCTCCACAAGCATCGCCAACGAAATCTTTGTCTGCTTCACCAACGAGGTTTCAACCCTCTAATATTGCCGACCCTCGTCCAGTCTAGCCCACGGAGCTTCCGAGCCTCTCCTCCGATACTGTCAGCTCTACCGACAACCGATTGACCCACGATGCCGGCGTTTCAAAGCAAAAAGTTCCGGTCGGCGGCCGACATGAACAGCATCGGTATGCGGTACCGCACCCTCATGAACAAGCATCCCTTTCTCATGTTCGGGCTGCCCTTCATGGCCGTCATCGTTGCCGGATCTTTTGTCCTTACCCCTGCCACGGCCGTCCGATATGAGCGCTACGACCGCAAGGTCCGCCAGATGACCAAGGACGAGGAACTGAATGTGCGCCGGTCTGCAAGGAAGGTAGACATGAAGGAAGAATACTACGTGCGTCTTGCTCTTGGAAAAGGGGAAGGGAATGCTACTTGGGACATCCGTTTGACTGACTTGGATACAGAGACTTGCTGGCAAGGATCTTGACGACTGGGAACAGAAGCGTGTAAAGCGACTTCCTGGAGAGAATGATGGCGTGTTGTAGATGAGGCTACACCAGCTCCCTTGCCTTGTGTGTATGGGAAAGCATCGCGATCTGATAGCATCACGATACTATCTACGATCTGTTCTATTCTGAATGTTGCAAGATGCCAAGATAACGACAATGTCGACGTCATTATCTATCCCGGGCCCAGTGTCGCGGGTTGTGTCGAAACACCCCGAAGCAAGGGTCGTCCGTACGGGCCGTGTACGATATGTAAATGGCATCAAAGGCGTTTGGGTGTTTGGGAATGGGAACGCGTTGTTTAATTCTCTGGGTTCGCGTTGGTTGAAAGCCGCGCGGCTGTAATGCACTATCGTTTTGGATGGGCGTGTTGGAGGTTCCCAGGTCTGAGGCTGGAGGGACAAGCCGCAACGTCACTGTTGGACCCGGCTTTATGGTCAAGGAAGCATCTCAGACACAGTCGCAGACGCGGATCGAGCCTGGAGTGAGGACATCTCACGTCAGACTGACAGAATATCGATGAGTCTATGGAAATTCGATCTTGATTCTAGGTTGGAGGGTGAGATGTTTCACAGACTTGAAACGGGTGGATGATGGATGCTCGATTGGTTGATTCTGCATCAACAAGCAGTTCAAAGTTCAAGACTTGCATCTGTGAGACTTGCAGGTGTAAGTCAGTCGTGGAGTGCAGCTATATTGCGCACAATGCACTGCAAGCACTAGGTCGTGCTCGAGGTACCCTAAGGCACCGCACAGTTGGGAACAGACACCTGGTTGTTTCGTGTTGGATAGTGCCAAGGCAGAGAGAACTTTACTTGGCATTCAGCCAGCAATTGAAGTGCCGCTTGTCTATCCCTTGCGCCGGGTCACGTTGAACAATGCCCCTGCATTTCACCATCACCAAGTCAAAGCAGCCGTCTGGTGACTAGGCTTGACCTAGCCTTGTGAGTGCTGCAGTCCGTATTTGTGATTACTATCACAGCACATCGCATTCTACAAGTGCAGAATCTCAAATCACGATGCGCGATCTTTGAGTTGATGATCCATCGTCGATCTGGGGAACGTGCAACGCTCGAGCCGACTCCTCGCAGCTTAGCATCCCAATGTGTGGCTGTAGCTCAATGGCATTGGCTACCGAGGACAATGGCCGAGGTGACTAAACACTGCTAAGACTCACGCCAAAGTTGCTGCTATTGAGCGGGACGACGCGTAGTCTACCTTTTAATTGAAGCTCCAACTGCTTCTGCTACGATAGCGATAGCGATAGCACAGACAGCGCAGCTGGACAGGGGCCAGAGCGCCACACCAGACTCAAACCAGCCTCGCGCTGGACTGGCTGGACTGGCTCTAGGACGCCATGTCAATCCATTGGACCAACAGCTTGTCTATCTAAGACAACCAAGATACCATCGTCTTTTTGACCAAGTGATCGTCAGGAGAGGCCCGTACGCACAGTTGCTGAGTTGGCGTACGGTGCAGTATATCGAAAAGGTGTGCTACGGCCATTCCTCGTGTCCTTGATGACGATGGCCATGGCGGACCTTGCTCGAGATAAAGACAGGTACTTGGATTGAAGAGGGGGTTTGGAGGAGGGGTCATGTCCAATAAGAGACTGAGATGGGCGAATATGTCATTGAGAACATGGGTTCAGGTCTGTTGGCGGTCGGAGGCGATGATGATCACGACTATCATCCCAGGCGAAATGGTGGTGTTGAGCACCTGTTGTAGAAACGCTTGGTACCTGCATGTACACAAGTTTCAAAACATGAAAATCTACCTACTACCTATGCAGATGTGTGTGGTCGGCTATACACACACTTAATTCCGGGTTCCAAGGTGCCGAGAAAGGCGCAGTCCATGGACAAGAATACGATGTAGCATTTTGCCCAGAGAGTCCCCGATCTTAGGGTAGCAAACAACGGAGGTTATTTAGTGATACTGGACGAATCTGGTGTGTGAGTGGTCCGATGTCCCCCCTGTTCACAGGTCACTTGTTCAATTGTGCCAAGCCCTGCCATGCCAATTCGGCAATCAGTATCCTTCTCAAACTCGTAAACGATCGGAAGTGGTAAAATGCAACGCTGGTTCCCAATAGTCGGGGACCCAATGACAGTCCAGTCGCAAACAAAACCTGAGACGAGATCTGGATATTACCTACAGATAGTTGAGTCGCATTGCATGCATCCTACAGAGTCTAGATACAGATTCAATAGTTGCGCAAGGATGATCGTGGTGCTGGTAATGTTGGAGTCAATATGCATGATCTGGGTAGCATGGTTATAAATGGAATGGATGGATCTATGTAACATCGCAGCAAGTGACAAACAAGGCAAAGAGACACGATTGGCATCTGTCAGTGGATGATACTACCTGACATGAACTTTTTTTTTTTTCCTTTCCGTTTTTTACTTTTCGCAACCTCGTCGCTGGGCAGGTTTTTCTTCTTTTCGCTGCAAGTGTTGCAACCCTCCAGCAACCAACTGCACTGCACGATGAGATTCTACATATCCCCGATGGTCAAATTTGACAAAGAAGCAAACATCCCGATACGACGGTACCTTCCTTGCTCTCACTCTTCAGCTTAGTGGATTTCTCGGAGACGGCGATAATTAAAGAGGGATAGGGCGCCGAGACGAACCAATGCAATGGCTGGCGGGCACCAAGCCACGCCCGAGGAGTTGGAAACCTGAAGCCAACGGGCTAGCTGCAAGGTACGCCAGAAGCAAACATCGCAATGTTAACGATTTATGCTAATGGATGCTTATCTATGACTGGGACATTTACGGATCTGCATCAAGGCTCTCCCGCAAGGCAGGGAGGGAGATTACAAGCAGTGATACTATTCAGAAATGAGGCCGACTGTCTTGTCCATGTTCATGACCATGTTCATGACCGTAAATGTTCGGCTTCGGAGCCGGAGTCAAGAGCGCCGAGCCGCTTTTTTTTTTAATCTCGTCTCCAAGTCCGCCAAGCACAGCGCAATCAGCGAACCTGGACATCTCCACAGAATATCGTGCTCGTCTCTCGTCTCTCCACCGAGATGGTCATCGTAGTCTGGCGGTATACAGCTGGACTTGGGTGTGGTCTAGGACGAGACCCTGGATCGTCAATGTTAGCACTCAACGTACATGAGTAGTCCTCCACCGTGAATGCACAGAGGGTGAAGGGTTTACAAATCCACCCACCGCTTCAAGTTTGTAGTCTTTAACGATTCACGTTGCGTTGCAGCAGTACCCATTCTTTATCTTGATTGCAAGATGCACTCCTCCACCAACGCTGTAACTAAGCGCGAGTCGTGGCTGTGCTCAACTTGGAAAACTGGGAATCGCCTCCCTCTCCAGCATTCCAAACGCCAGACGCAGCTGTCCGGGGAGCAGGACCAACAGATTGGGACACACATCGAGGCGGGGGATAGTGTCATGCACGCTGCAGGTGAAGAGAAGAACCATCTCATGTGAGTGATTCATACAGTAGCGTAGCGTGTACATGGGTGGGTGGTGAAAGCCATCTCGATGAATCTCAGCTCGACGACAGGCAAGCAAAAGCAAAAGCAAAAGTAAAAGCGACCAGATTGACAGGATCTCTCCACTGGCCTACTCCAGGATCAAGGGAAGTGATGATGAACAAAGCACATATCCATATGTCTCAGTGTACCTGCATACAGCTGCCTCCATCGTGGTGCTTGATCTCTGACACCGACGCGACCATCCTGGGTCCCTCCGCCGAGCGGCGCCGCCTCTTTTCGGACCCCAGGACGCAAGGGAGAGATGTCACATTGTGTGGAGCAGCGGTGAAGACATTCACAGTTGGTGATCAACTCTATTAGCATTGATGAACTAACTATTATGTGACCGGTGAAGAAGTAAAGTTTCGGTTACTGCGTTAAAACCAAGAAAAAGATTTTGTCGGACCCAGAATACTCAGATTCTCAATTGTGTACTGGAAATGGCCGTGCAAGGCGGAACAAGCCGCCGTTTTACACAGAGTGAAATGGTTGATCTGTTACTAAAGTTGTCGAGAGATATGCAAATAAGTGACGTCGAAGTTATCGTCGTGTGCAAAGCAGATCTGCGCTGGCGTACACACGAAACAACCAACCAAAGCGAATTCTCGCCAGCAACGGCATGATCTACTGCGCAGAAAGTTAAGTTGTCTCTATTCGTAAACCTACGGTACTTGCCGTACACTGCATGCACAAATTGATATGTAAGTATTCATGATGAATTGATTATCAGGCACAGACAAGCACAGGCGCAGGCACAGGCACAGGCACAGGCACAGGCACGCGGCCTCAGGCTCAGGCTCGAGTTAATATTTGCTTTTCAGTCTCTGACTGATTGCGCCCTGCTTCTACGGTGCTGACTTAGATGGACATGGACCAGGCCATGCAATTGGGAGTCATCTTCAGGCACAGCACCCATCTAAGTGATGTTTGCTTTTTTCACATCGACGCCTTTCTTTTTCCTTTTAGTAATCAGCCACCTGCTGCCAGTCTTCAGCTAGCTCCGATATGCCTCCAGCGTGTGACCCCGTCCACAGTTACATGGGTTGCAATTAGGCTACCGAGAATCGGCGGTTCCTCAGTTGCTGGAGGAAAGGGTGCTTGTAAAGGGCTGAGAGATGCGAACATGGCCGTGAGGCTTCGGGAATTGGCAGATGGCGCTCGGGTCTGGTGACTTGTCGTCTCAGAGGAAAAGCTTTTGGGGCGTTCAGCTAAAGAGAATTAAGGCACAAGGCACCAGGCACGAATTCCTCAGTCAGGTACAGCGAGGGGCCTAGACCGAGCGAGGCTTACAGTGGATGGGATGTCAAGATAAAAAAGAAAAGCGGTGTCCACTGCAGATGAATGAGGCGTATCATTAAGGATCACGACGATTTTCTCTACGGATACTCGGTACACGATGGATGTTTCGAGCAAAAAAAGCTAAAGGTAGGGCTCGCTCTCCCCAAGGGTTAAGACGAAACAAGACCTCACCTCTACTCAGGTACCCGGAGTGACTTGCAGAGACAGGGGTCGCTGATCAGCGGGACACCCCTGTCGTGTGTTGGGAGAATGGGATTCTTTGTGAAAAGTGCGTCAAGGACAAGATCCAAGTGGAGATCTCGCTGAGCCAAGGACCAGGGGTTACCGTTAGGTTTCCAGGTACGTACAGGCCCGTACAGGTACAGGGATGTTCCGCCCACTTCGGCTGTGACGGTTCGGCGGATGACGTTCATGGTCCGTCAGCTACAATACAATACGACGGCCTTATTATTTATAGACTGCCCGCCCAGAGCCTCTCTCTCCAGTTATACCGGGTTCCAAGACCAACTACCAAGCCTGACCTTGTCATCGATATCAGTGCCTTGGATTTGGATTACATCGGTGTTATAACACTACTATAATCCTCCGACTTCTTATATGAATCCATCCCATCCCGCACCACCCTGGGATTCTCCAACTATTCTCATCACCATCACCACCACCAACACCAGGACGTATACGACTTGAACGACTTGGATTATATTAAACTAAAACGATACCTGGTTCACATCGCCAACTTACTTACACAACACAACTACATACAGCATGCACGTACTACACGGCTTCGGCCAGCGACGCAAGTCGTCTCGCCGCCCTCGCGACCTACACATCCGAAAGGTCTCATTCTCCGGATCTTCTCTCTCCTCCGGTTGCTCTCTATCATCATCCTCATCATCCACAATCTCCGCCATGTCGACACCCGCCGCTCAAACACCTGTCGCCTCTCGACCCGAAATCGATCCTCTCCACTCACATCCCGCCTTCCACGCACCACCAAGACTCTACGAGCGGCCATTTATCCGCATGGACGAGTCCGAGCCTATATTCTATGGCACTGACAATGCAGTCATCGATGAGGAGGACTTTGTCAAGCAGGATGTTGCTGCTCAACAACCCACGGAGATGGCTCTGCCTCCTCATGTGAGCCCGATGGATGCCGCCGATGAGGAGGGCAACGAGCCCAGGGATTACTTTTTCACAACAATATCAAAGCGACCACCGATGCCCAAGTCCCGCTGGTCAGAGTCTACTATCCAGACTATCCAGACTTTTGAGGATGAGGAGGAGGACGATGACTCCGTGGTCACCCAATCTGAGGATTATGAAGACGACATTGCAGATGATGCCTCGGTCCTTGAGATGCGACGTCTGTCTCGCCACGCCTCGGCACCAAAACCCATCTCCATCAACAACACTTACACCACAAGACCTGGACTGGCCCCTAAGCGGCCGCCCATGCGCTCCCTCGACAGCGTCGACAACTTTATCCGACGCGGAGGATGGAAGCGCCGCGGCATTGTCTTTCACAAGGAAGACCTCGATACACAGCAAGTCGAGCAGAACCGCGCCAGCTACTAAAACTTTCCGCTCTTACCACAACCTACCTATTCACTATACATAATCTGTTTTTCCTTTGCACATGCATCATGACTTCTTCGATACCCATATTCTCTCTCACACAAGCACATTCTCATATACTTCTATCTTTCATTGAATGATATCTCACGGCTGTTGGGCTATATCCTCTCCTCACCCCATAAATTGGGATTGTTATTTTTCTTTTACTGTCTTACTCATCTACAAGAAGCATGGAGTTTTGTATTTAGCCTCGGGGATTCTGGGAAAGCGAAAAAAAAAGCGATTATCTGGTTTTCTTGGGACTTTTGGGGGTATGCGTTTATGGGATAACGGCTTCCAGCATTTCTGGTATATATTACCTCGTGACACTATGTCATCTTACCTACTACTCTACTATTACTCTCTCCCCATCATCGGGCGGCATTCTCTCTACCGAACAATTTAGATAGACGACTCACAGCGAGCGAAAATACTACTCTGCCGTCTCCATACTCTACAGCCTCAGCTTCCGTGAAAGTGAAATTTTGATGCCCAGCCTCCACTTACACCCTCTCATCTCAGCATGGACCACGTATATGTGATACAACTGACTGCATTTTCAGCCTCAAAACGAATCCCACAAATAAACCTTTTGCGTGGAGACTTTTTGGTGAGCGGTCTCACCGAAGCCCGGGCCATAACGTGCTATGAGCTGGGGGAATTCACATTATGGTCGTGCAATTGTGCACTACTAAGCGAATCTTTTAGCTCAAGGTACCTAGCGTCAACGGTCCTTGATCCCTGGCATTCACAGGCATTTTTTTCTTACTCAGGTTTAATTAACGAAAACCATGGAATTGGAAATGAGTCACTTGGGGTCATGGTCTTGGCAAACCATGTCAGCAGGGCAGAGCAGAAGACACGGCTGACGATGTTCCAAGTGATACCTACCTTAGATATGGGGCCGAACTTCCAGAACACTCCTCTGGGGAACCGTTGAGCAGAGTTGCGTCCACTGGATAGGTAGTAACTTGAGGCCCGTGAAGCCCTCGCGACGGGCGCTGGGCTCAGTTGATTGATGATCCTTCGGTTCCCAACATTCAAAGCGCGAATGCCGACACTTTTTTTTTTTTAACTTTACTTTACTTCAGCTATGAGCATCAGAGCCTGACCGAAACTTTGCAATTTGCCTCTCAACTGTCGATCACCACCCCAGGTTTATGCTTCGCATGTCCGAGTTTAGGTTGAAATTCAGGGGGAGGCGAAAAAAAAAGGCAAGATAATAAGACTAGGAATGATAGTATGACTTCACGTGCGCTACGCCCTGTTTCAACGGGCGGCCTGTCATACTGTCAAAGTGTTGATATGTCTCACGTCCCCTAAAGTTTCTTGCCGACGTGGTTGCGTGTCATGGTGTTGATCGTCAGCTGAGAACGAGAGTGACTTGTCTGATTTCTGGCTTGTCTAGGAATTACGGCTATCGTAGATCCCGGGCCACACAAAAAGACGTCAGTGGTCGCGGGTAGCATGTTTCAAAACACGGAAGCGCGGGGGGGAACAAGAACGTTAATTACTATGTATGTATTATGCAGGCTATTTCGTCACCCAACTTGAACATGATGAAAGGCTGCATCGCGATTGTCACAGATACATTAGTGCCAAATACATTAAACTGTAAGTACCTACCTACCTACCTACCTCCCGCTGAAGAACCCGCTGAAGCCATCTGCAGGTCTGCGCAGACGCTGGGTCGTGCCATGTGGCCGTCTCTCTTCCAAGGAACTGCACATAACTCACTAAGGTATCAAGCATATCCTTGGAAGTTCTCGGTTTCTGTAGGATTCTGCGACAATGTCCAAAGCTTCGTCATCTGCCGTGGCCTTTATCAGTTCCGAGCGTCAACAGTATGACGAAGTCCACCACGGCAACGCTGATCTTCCGCATCTTCCGCGCTTCCTGAAACGTCCGCTATCGCGGTTTTCAAGGTCACACCCATTCACAAACTTGAGCCGCATTCTACTGTTGCCAGTGACCAGTTACTACCCACCGTCAGCTAGCACCACGGGAGTACGGGAAATGCCACCTCTTGAACAGTGCCTCTCGAGCATCTCGATGACGACGATGCCTCCATGCAGGGACAGCCACACGTTTTTGACATGTGCCATGCTTGCACTCGACAGAATGGGGCCGGCTGTTTCACGAGCTCAATAATCTTGTTGTTGTAGCTGCAATGTACCGTTTGTACCTCGTCGATATCGACCAAGAAACCCGTCTCTCCTAGCTCCCACCAACTCGGCATCCAATCGTATCCAAGCATGACATGCTCCGGACTATCGGCTCCTGATAGCTACCCACATCTCAACGGGACAGGTCCGGCCTAGGACTCTCAATGGTTGGACGATAGAAGCGACCGCCAACTACCAACGGCTGCACCTCTATGCCAAGCAGCAAGGATGGCCTCAACTACTCCAAAACCCTGCTGTAGATTGCGTTGCTCCTTGACTAGTAGCCAACCACCAGTGGATATCTCATCCGCCATCGACCTGCTAGTTAAGCTCCCGGTGAATCTGTCTCCTCCTTAGTTCGACCTATCGCATCAAAGGAGTTGCACCATCACCAACGCCATCGCGATGATCTCTGATCGAGATGTTGATGATCCGATGCCTTTTCCACTACTGCAAATTGGCACTTAAACTAAGGTATAGTGAGACTGTAGTCTTGCGGGGAAGAGCGCGCTACCAAACAGCCCAGGAGTGATCAAGCCAGGTAATCGAGAAGCTGGTCTCTTCACTTACATCACTTACGCGGAATCTCTCTTTGTAGTTTCGATCTGGCTATTCATTCAGCCAAATATCAACAACCCCTGCTTACACTCTCGTCCTATGCACCCAGTGTGGTCGTAGACGGGGTGTGTCCGAAGAACTAGTTCCTATTCACGAAGGAAATGTAGCATCAAGTCTATTCTTGCTAGGAAATAGGGTGATGAAGGACAAGGATGCCAAACAGGCATGTAGAATAGCATCGACACCGTCTTCGACGTATTTGCACTTGATAACATAGTGTGATAACGACTCCTAGCATCAATTTCGCACTCAGCTGTGTTGAGAGATCGAGTGTCAGGACAGCGGACAACTTTGACGATGCGCGAGAAACCCCTGAAGCCCCTATTACTAGCACCTACGTAATAATTATATCCAGTCTTAGGTGTATTGACCTGGTATCTCTATTTCTGAGACTTCCTGGGTACATGGTATGTGCTGCAGCCTGTTCGTGATAGTATCTACCTCTCTGGAGTAGCTAGACCTGAATGCAAGGGTTCTTTGAGGATACTCTGAGTAGGGTAACTCGAGATATAGAGGACCGGTATGAGAGTTTTAGGCTAGCTTAGACTTGATGGCACTCGTAACGAATGTTGTTTGTGTTGCCGATGGTTGGCGGGACTCGTTGACTTTCTATAGGTTCTCGGTATCAGTCTCAGGTCCTTTACAGCAACTTGCTCAACGTACTGTTTGACTATGAACAAGTTTCACAATATGATAATAGTGGATTTCGGTTACATAGAAAGTAATGTGAGGACTTGACATCTGTTTTAAGAACTCGGCATGGCCCGCTGAAACCTTGCAGGGTAATCTGGGCTTTAAAGCTTAACTGTGATATGATATGAGCGTAGCAATGAGGGCCAAGTTATGTATACATAGTGAGCTTATGAAACTAAACTGTCCCAAATAAACACTTATCTTAAATGCAAGTATGATGTCCTCTTATAGACTCAGTTCAAGTCTTGTGTTTCACGCTGGTTAGCATGATGAGATTCTATACAAGCCACCCATGGCGATAAGAGGTTTAAGGCGTATAAGATGTTTTGCTTCACTACACAAAACAAATCTAATCGATTTATACCATAATACCCATTTCACATGACCCAGAGTTGTCGTTACCATATACACATACAAAAAAAAGTCATAGGCCGCAAACGAGGCAGCTTACCACATCCTACGTTGGTAATACGCTGCGTCCTCAGCCTGAGCCGACTTTTGCAAGTCCTTCTTGATCATCTTCCTCCTTTTTGCTTTGCTAACAGGCTTGTGGTTCTTAACTGGCGCCTCGACGTGCCCCTCTGGTGTCGACATCTTGTCCACCACCTTAGACTGCAGCTGCTTTATGATCTCAATATTCCTCTCTAACGCGGCATCTCCTTGAACGTCCACATTGGGCTTTGTCTCTTTAATCTCGACAAGAAGACGCTGTCGTCGAACTTCCACATCGGCTTCGGTGTCTATGTCGATGACACGGCCATCCTCGAGTTCCTTTGTCCGCACCTTGAACTTCTCAGGGAGGTAGACTTTTGGTGATGGGCGGGTTTGGACGCGTGGTTTGATGGCGGTGCGGAGCTCACGAAGGGTTCTCTGCTGGATTACATAGCCACTGATGAAAAGAGCAAATGTACAGAGGACCACTGTGAGATAAATGTCTTATTAGCACGGAACTCACTTGGAATGCGAATGGCGGTGGAGAGTTTGAGAATGTGACTTACCCACGAAACAGGACGCAATGACTTGCACTTGGCTTGACGTGAGAAGCAATCTTGCCATGCCGGATAGTAAATAATAACAACAATGTCAGTTTAGAATTATAATGGCGAGAGACTAGGTAATCAATGCCATCTCTTGAAGGTTGCTTCAAGCTCGGCCGTCGTCATCCTGGGAGGTGCATTATTTACTGTGTTGACACAGCAACACCCTCTTATCAGCTTATCACTTCCAAGCTTTCAATGCTTCCCCAACTTTTCTCAACACCAAGCTCCCATCCAACCCCCACCATCACCAACATCGACAAATTCCTCAATCACGATCGCACACGATGAGTAAGAATAAAGACACCGTCCACGCCGATGCGCGACGCTTCCTCGATGAGCGCGGCTCTAACGTTGCGGTCGCGCCCAACGGCCTCAATCCCGCGACAATCATGGAAAAGGCCGTCAAGGATCGCATCGTCGACTCGTACTTTTACAAAGAGCAATGCTTTGCGCTCAACGAAGCCGACATAGTCGATCGCGTCGTCGAGCACGTCAACTTCGTCGGCGGTACATACGGTGTCACACAAAAACCCAGTCCGTTCCTGTGTCTTGCTTTCAAGCTTCTCGAGCTCTCGCCCAGTGACGCGGTTCTCCTCGAGTATCTACAATACGGCGGCGAGGCCTTCAAATACCTGCGCGCACTCGCGTGTTTCTATTTTCGACTTACGCGACAAGCAAAGGACGTGTACCAAATGCTGGAGCCGTTTCTCGAGGACCGGCGCAAGTTGAGACGAAGGGGAAGGGCGGGTGTCGCGTTGACGTATATGGATGAGTTTGTGGACGACCTCTTGACAAAAGACCGTGTTTGCGGTACGAGTTTGTGGAAGATGCCGAAGCGAGAGGTTCTGGAAGATCTAGAGATCCTCGAGCCAAGGGTTAGTCCTCTTGGTGATCTTGAGGATTTGCTGGAGGAAGAGGATGAAAGAGAGCGAGAAAATGGGACGAGGGAGGAATCTGGAGAGGTATCGGACCGCGATGAAATGGACGTCGATCGCGATGAGAGGCGGAGGATTCAAAGTCGGAGTCGAAGCCGGAGCCGCAGTCGTTCGCCTTGATCTGACTGGGCAACACTAAGCCCAATAATACAAAGCGTCGAGACACAACACAGCAATGCACGCCCAGGTCTCACATCGCTCAAAGACGTTCCCGCTGCGTCAAGAGGTGCTCAACCACGGACCGGCATGGCTTCGTTGGATCGGTGAAGCCTGGGTCTATCAGTCGCCTTGGATGATCAAGAAACAGCCTGCGCAATGGAAGAAGGCATCACTTGCGCTCATGCTGATGCTTTAAAAGCGAGAGGTTCGTCAATGCCTGTACTCTTGAGTGTAGTGTGGGAAGCAGATGACTTGAGCCAAGTGAATGCCATTAAGAAATACCCCAGAAAACTCAAAGATAAGCATACTAGGTGTGCTCTCATTTTGTTTGGGTTTGCTTTATAACTATATATGTAGTGAATCCGAGTCATCTCGACCATGACCAAATACGATCATAATTACGGACAGCTCATCAAGACTTCCAGCATTCAGCTAAATATATACCTAAGCTCGAAAGGGACTTCAGAATCTCAAGTTATGCCGCTCATATTGTGCATACCCCACCTGCAGTTCGATCATAAGCTGCAGGGCAACCTATTTCACAAAGAAATATTCCCAAGTCTTGGACTCACAAAACATACCTAGTTCAGCACAACCCAGCGCAGCACGACACATGCCGTCAACCGAAACTTGAAATGAGGTTGATCAACACCAAAAATTTCGAATTGGAACAATTCATTGGCAAGATTCCTGCTTACGCGATACTTTCACATACTTGGGGCAACAATGAGATAACCCTGCAAGATTATACGAGTCGGAACTTCAAAAAGGGCAGCGGGTTTGAGAAGATCCTGGCTGCGTGTCGACAAGCACATGGGCAAGGGCTGGAGTATGCTTGGGTTGATACATGCTGTATCGACAAGACTAGCAGTGCTGAGCTAGGAGAGGCTATCAACTCAATGTACAAGCGGTACCAAGACGCAGCTGTTTGCTATGCTTTCTTGGAAGACGTATCACTCAAGAAGCACAAGGACTTGGACCATTCTATCTCGACTGCAACGAGAGCGGCAAGTGTTGGCTTGACCAACAGTAGATGGTTCACCCGAGGATGGACTCTCCAAGAACTTATTGCGCCGCGGCACTTCGAGTTCTACGATGGAGAATGGAATTTTATTGGTGAAAAGCAGACCATGGTCCCTGAGCTCCGAACAATAACAGGCATCGACACTTTTGTCATCCAAGGAGGTTCCCTCGAAGAAGTCAGCATAGCCAAGAGGATGAGCTGGGCAAGTCACAGACAAACGACCCGTGTTGAAGACGTAGCTTACTCGCTTATGGGAATCTTTGGCGTCAACATGCCGTTATTGTATGGGGAAGGACCCAAAGCCTTTCTTCGACTGCAGGAAGAGATCCTCAAGCAGTCAGATGATCACACTCTCCTTGCATGGCGTGCAGAGCCGTCTGATAATCAAGTACGAGGATTGTTTGCTTCATCACCCAAGGAATTCAGCAACTTCTTCCATGGGTTCAAGCTCAGGGAGTCACCAAGAACAGATCACGTTGTTAGACTGTGGAATCCTCGTCTTTCCGGAGAACCAATGACGCTCAGCAATAAAGGGATCCATATCACAGGCCAAGTTCAAGATCTGAGACCAAACTATGACCGCTACGATACCATCATATTGCTCCTCAATTGCTGCTTCGGAGGCAACCCTGGGCGAACAACAGGGATATATCTACGTCGTCAGGATGAGGACCGCTACGCCCGCGTTCGCCCAGACGAGTTGGCTAGCGTCGAACCGCTCAATATTAACATTGCCGAGCTGAAGTTATACGGATTGAAAAGCACAGCTGATATTCGCGCACACCACTACCACCAGCCCTGGACCTCATCATACCAGATCCGCCGCGAACTCGGGGAAATTGAGCACTCCAAGTTCGAGGACGTTGATGCAACCAAGAGTCGGTACGAGCAAGCCTTCTATATCAGAGCCAAAGACCTCAAGCCATGGACGATATTTGGATCTTATAGACTCCATGGAGTATTGATGGCCGATTCTCGCGGGTTGCTTCGCTTTTTTCGCTACGATCCTGACGAACCGCGTCTAGACATGGTGCTAAAAACATACCCTGGGTTTCATGTGATGCTCCTATACAAGTCTCGCAACAGCTCAGACTTGATTCTTACTGTCCTCGGTAGAAAGGAGGGTGAACAGGGCCAGGCCCAGCACTGGGTGACTGCCACATGCCTCTCAGGCAAAGAACTCAATGACAATCATTCGAAGCTCCTCGATACTGTAGGGGCCATGATAGAGACCACTATGGCATCGAAACAGGTCTCATGTCGTACAATTGACGACAGACTCAATCTTTGGCTGTCTCTGACTCCGCGGATGGTGGAGGGCATCACCATGTCGTCACTTGAGATCGGGGGCCCATGGCCAATTGATGTCTTTGGTTCTTTGGTGAACCGCTTGAAACCAAATCTAGTAACGATCTCTACATGGACAGTGGTTACGGGGATTTTGGTCCTTGTGGGGATTGTGAATTTTGATCAGGATGCCGCTGAAGCATTAATAGATTGGTATGGCTGATGACGAGTGGTAAGACGCACAGTCGAAACATGGCCAATATACATTGACTCCATCTAATGTACACTAATATCATAGAATCATTATATATAAATCACAATAGTGCTCTTATGTATACACTGCTTGTTTCAACTTCTCGGCCAGTTGCAGCACCCTTTGATCATCCCAATACTGCCCAATGACTTGCAGTCCTGCAGGGAATTGACTTCCGTCCACCTTGGCCGGTACACTCACAGCTGGCAAACCCGCCAGGCTTGCAGGAACTGTAAAGACATCGTTCATATACACGTCCACACTGCTCTGCTTCTTGATATCCTCCAACCGTGGAGGGAATGTCGGTGCCGTTGGGCAGAGGATAAAGTCAACCTGAAGAGGACCACGCTTGTCTTCCATACCGGTAGCCTCAGCCATATCACTGAGGTCAAACTGCGCAGGCTCGTAAAGAGGGTTGTCAAGCCGGAAGACGCGGTCAAAGTCTTGCTGCACCATCCGCCGGACTTTTTGGGCTTGGATAAAGTAGTTGTCTATGGCTTCAGAACTGAGGCTGTATGTGCCGAGTAGAATTCGTCGCTTGACCTCTTCGCCAAAACCCTCGCCACGAGTGCTGGAGTAGAGAGTTTCTCCCACAGCATCGCTGCCTTCGCCTCGTTTACCATACCGGACGCCGTCGTATTTGGCAAGGTTTGATGAGGCTTCCGCAGGAGCAAGGACGTAGTAAGCACAAAGGGCTTCCTTAGTGGAAGGAAGAGAGATGGGTACGAGAGTGGCACCCTGAGCTTCGAGAGCAGAGGCGGCAGCGATCCAGGCGGTGCGGATAGAGGGATCGAGCTCGTCAATGTTGTATTCGAGAGGAATGCCAATGTTTAGTTTAGAGAGATCAGGGAGAGTTGATGGCGTGGTTTCGGCGCATCGTTTCCGAGATGCAGCAGGGAGTGACGTGGGATCTTGAGAATCATGTTCTTTATGTAAGTCTGTCTTGAAGACGAGGTCGTGTATCGGCTTAACGTCCTCGGCCAAAAAGCCAACTGTATCCAGAGAATTTGCGTATGGAACCACGCCGAACCGAGAGATCATGCCATAACTAGGCTTGTAGCCCACGGTTCCGGTGTAGGCTGCTGGTAGTCGAATTGAGCCGCCTGTATCTGTTCCTAGGGCTATATCTGCATCTCCAACTCGTACTGCAACGGCACTTCCGCCAGAGCTTCCGCCAGCTGATATCTCGTCGTCCTTGGCTAGAGGGTTCTTGACGGTACCGTGGACTGAGTTTATCGAATAAGATCCCATACCAAACTCGTCCATGTTAGTCTTTCCAACTACAGATGCGCCTCGCTTTCGTAACTGGCGGACAATAGTAGCTTCGAAGGGTGAGGGATGAGGCGAGAGGATATTTGAAGCGCATTGTGTTGGAAAGTCGGCGGTTGCGATGTTATCCTTGACAGCGAGTGTGAAAGGTTTAACATCTTTGCACATTATAGGAAGAAAGTCAGAGTTTGGGTCTGTGGCAGCAGGTTTACCTTTTATTGTCAGTTGAGGCTACAGGTATTATATATATCGAAGTGTGTCTAGACATACTGCGACCAACAAAGTGGTTGTAGGTACTTTGAGAGCGCCATTGGAGAGTTGACTGGGCGCAAACAGCGACTCTATGAGAACTATTCGAGTGTCGGAGCGTTTCCGAAGGCAATCGACGCACAAGAGCCGCGCTCATTGTAAATCAATTGACATATGAAGCTGTAAATGAAGTTGATGTTTGGTTCATTGACACAAAAAAGCGGGATGAGCCATGAGCTTGGCTTATCGATAAGCACCAGGCATCTCCCAAGGGTCCTCTTTCATCTCGCTCAACCAAAGCTCTTCAAGCTCTACAAAACATCAACGTCAGCATCTCAAAATGGCGACCAAAAGAGAGCTTGACGATTTTGACGAGGCCGATACACCAAAACCTCAGCCGAAGCGATCCAAGAAACAAGGCGGCAAAGCGCGACAGCATCAAAACTCTGGCATCGATCCAACCTGGGGCCAGAAATACGTCTTTTCAGGCGCCGACAATGCGACAACAATTCCCGTCGGCGAAGAGTCCGACTTCGAGGACGATGCAGATGCCATGGCCTATCTCAGTTCCGTCAGGTAAGACGTCTTCCCCTTCTATGTGCTCCTGTCACCCTTGCTGAAGATCGCAAACCTGTAGAGTACGGATGCTGATATGGTGAGTACAACAGACAACAAGCAAATAAAATCCCCCATCTACTCGTTGCGCCCAAGGTTCAAATAGGACCACAGCTGCCCGCCGACCTCGAAAGAGATGACGATCAAGACGAAGACGAGGCGCCTGTCGACAGGAGCATATACGAAGATGGTGTTGGCGATACACGAGGTTGGTACGAGGACGGCGCGTACATGGCAATGCCAGATGACTGGGCTGAGGGGGACTACGAAGACGGTGAAGCCCCAGAGGGCGAAGAGGAAGATTACGACGAAGAAGTCGCCGTACACGAAGCCTATTTCGCCTCCGTCATGGACCAATACCTCCGCCTTCGAACGATTCTCCATACCGAACCTCCTCCCGATGCTCGTCCCCGTCTAGCAAAGTCTCAACTCGAGACCGTCGCCCCGTCCGATAACCACTCCGCTGCTATAGCAATATGGTCCCGTCTTCTGCGCGACACCGATCCGCACCCCCTCCAGGTCGCCCTCATGTCCAAGGACACCACGCTGCGCATCCTGCGCGTACTTCTCGGCGGCAAGTTCCTCCGCCGCGGCTACACACTTCCAGAGCGTACGAGCCGCTGGCTCTGGGCACTGCTCGCACGACTGCCGGACAAAGGTGAGCTCAACTACGCCGAGATTGGCTGGATTCGAGACCTGGGGCGCAGAGCGGTCCTCCTGGGCAGAAGTCTAGCAGAAATGGCGGCGCTGAGGGAGGAGTTGGCAGAGGGCGGACTGGGTGCGCATGAAGCCGTTGATAGGAGTAGCAGCGACGAAGAAGTCATGGCCGACCCCGAGGATCTAGAGGTTGAGGGCGCCGTCAGCCCTGAGCAGGATGAAGACGATTCAACATCCGAAGCTGGACAGGGGGCTGAACAGCCACACCAGGCTACGGAACCTACTACAGCTTCCCCACCAAAGCCAGACGCAGAAGAAGGTGAGATAGACGAAGAGGAAGATGTGGCTATGGACATTGAATCCGACTCGGAAGCTGAAGACGGCGAAGTCGCTGCGCCTAAACCCCAGGGGGACCTTCAAGAAGCAAAAGCACGGCTACTGGCACAGCTGGACAACGGCGCCGCTTCAGACGACGAAGACGCTGAGCAGGAGGCTGCGAAACAGCGATCGCGGGCGAACCTGCGCGCTACGCTCAACATGATCTTGACTGTGGCTGGTGAGTTTTACGGGCAGAGGGATTTGCTCGAGTTCCGAGAGCCGTTTGTGGGCATGTAAGTTTGGAGGACAGGTAAAATAGTTGTAGGTCTCGTTTTCGACCTTTGTTTTAATTCCTTGTAGCATGCAGCGAGTCTCGATTCGTCTTTGACATCCAATAAAACTACAACCGCTCTGAAGCAATGATATATACCTGAAACGCCTGACCCAAACTCCCCATCCCATAGCATAACGCATAGTTAATATGAACATGAAAAGGCTTCAGCTGAGCCTATTGTAGACAAAGATTTTGACTTAGTTAGCCATGTCTATCTCGGGCTGGACAAGGAAATCGGCCTCGTCAAAGTCAGAACCTTGGTTCTGGTTGTTCTGGCCCATGCCCCTCAAACCGGCTCCCTTTCGTGAGACGGGGACAGCCATAATTCGGGAAGTACTCTCGATACCCATCGCAGGGCCTACGACAGCCTCGTCATCGTCCTCGTCATAGAATCGCTTGCGAGAACCATCGTACGAATCGGCGCCCTCGCTCTCTTGCGACATGGTAAGTTCGGGGACAGCGTCGAGGTCAGGAACATCATCTGGCTCGAAATCGGGCTGAGTATCGAGACCGCCAACTTTGTTGATCCCGCAAAAGGGAAGCAGTTCTCGGGAGGCACCCTTGGTGGGTGCTCGAATGGTAGTGGTACCCTTCACAGGGGCATTGTCTGTCCAGAGCTTGAAGGCACTTGTACCGACGGTCTTGTATCCTTCGGGAACGGACTTGCGAACGCGCATGCCAACGCTAAGAAGATTGGCCTGGACGGTAGATGGGAGAGTGGGCTGGTAGGACTTCTCGGCCTCGACAGTCGCAGACTCTTCGGAGGATCGGGGGTTGAAGAAGGAGGTGATCTGGCGCTGAGAGGGATCGGCCGAGGCACCAGCGAATTGGCGCTTAATGCGAGGAGTCGACATGATGACGGTTTAGGGGTTTGTTGGCTGTAAGTCAAGGGAATTTGAATGAATGCGCTGAGATGTAATGACGTTACAGTTTTAGAACAGAGTAAGCAACAGCGACAGCACAAGAGCCAAAGTAGAAGCAGTAGAAGAAAGTGTAGAGTAGAGAGTTTCAAAAGACAAATCTGAAGAGAAGCAAGTCCTTGTAAAGGAAAATGACGTCGCAATTGAGAGGGGGAAAGCAAGGGTTCAAATTTTGAAGCAGAAGAGGGGGATTGCGTGGCTTGGAAACGGGGACGAGGCCCAAGATTGTTGCTAGGGTGAGGAAGGGACAAGGGAGGACGGATGTGAGGCCCCTGCCACAAAAGCCAAGAGGTACTGACGATCCCCAAAGCAACTTGGCAACAGGCCAATCAGATAATAAGGGTTGCACACTAGCGGGTCAAGACCTTCCGCGTGTTAGCGCGATCTCCACGCGCCGCTTTCGCGTAAATTGAAAGTGCTATTGGCTTTGCTGAGTCATGTGACCGATAAGAATCTCATGAGCTCACTGTCAAGGCCAAGGCGGTGGCAACAGGCCGCTGCAGTCTGGAGTTTCTGGTACTTTCAGGATCGACAGTCAAATTCCGCAATTTACTGGCAAGAACAAATTTCCACTTTTTGAATTCGCCATCAAGTCGGAGAGATATTTGGTGAAAAGTCACACGAGCTGTCACGCGAGCATTGGGTTCGCACAGCAGATTCATGTCCTACAGAAATCTATCCAATAAATTGCATTAAATACACATCAATTGTATTCTTGGCGATTATAAAAGCCAAACCTCTGAGGGAAAGGGGATTATCATTACATCCCTTCAAGGAACCTTGTGCTAAATTCATTGGCGTTTCAAGACCAATTAAAGTTCATTCAATTCGACGTCCAATCATCATCAACTAAGCTACAGTCGTAGTATCAAGCCCCAAGTCCAACGGGCACAACCTAAATAGATTTCGTGGGGTATCGACGCCCCAACCGACCAGATTGACCGTTAAGAGATACCTCAATTAGAACTGAGACGAGCTGCCTGAGGCTCGGATAGCGCGGACGACCATCTCCGGATGGAGTCATCCGGCAGCTAAAGTGACAGTGAGGGCGGGGGCACAGTAGGCCGAGAACATTTCTATGACGCCGTCCACCACCAATCATCTTCAAGTCGATTCAACTTAAAACATCAACGCAGGGGATGGCGATGAACAGGCCATGGTGGTCCGTACATAGGCAGGGGCAAGATCAAGACACTACAGGTAGCACAGCTCACGACAGTCACGATAGCATCACAAGCAATACACGTCAACAGCAAGGTGATGTGGAAACCATTGTGAATTTCGCAAAAGCACAGTGACCATCCTCCGCTACCCACTGCACCCGGGTATGAAGCGATCATCAACCAGCGGTTCCACGTCCTCGCATCCAGCCAGTCCATCCAGACCGGTCCAGACACTCGTGAAGGCTTTCTCCAGCTTTCCACCCATGCAGTGCTTTTTTCTTTTCCTTCCTGCCTCGAGACGACTCTTTGGTACAAGGCGCGCAACGGAAAAACAAAATGAAGAATGATGTGCCATGCAAGATATCCGGAGACCCCAAACGCCCCTATTCTGGGTGCCCCATCTTCTATCTGCAAAGAGGTTTTTGGTAAATGTTCGCAACGTCGGTTTGTTCTATCCGTCCATGTCGAGGTTGTTGTTTTGCAGATCCGAGATGACCACCATGAGATGAACCGTAAGAGTCATGAGTACCAAAGGAGATAAACCGCCGCGAAGCAGTTTACTTCCGTCGGAAAGAGCAGCCCTCGGTCAACCGAGCCTTACCACCGGTAGGCTGGCAGAGGACGGTGGTGCATCCCTGGCAGATGACGACGGTCTGGGCGTGCGAGAAGACGGTGGTGATGGTGAAGCAACCGGGGCACTTGACGTCCATGAAGAAAGATCGGGGGGCGGGCACGAGGGTCTGGTGATGATTTGTTAGATCGATTGTCGTGATGGCCGACTACATTTATCTATCGTACCTTGAGCTTGTGCTTCTTAGCCTCGGCGGCCGGGGAAGGGTTCAGAAGATCAACGGCGAGAACCTGAAAGGTGAAGGATTAGCCAGCTTATTCCATCATATCTATGTCCGTTGTGTATCCAGTCCATCGTCCAAGTTGTCGTCGAGGTTGAATTCCATCAATTTGACACTTTTGCCACGAGCAACAAGATTCTTCGAGTCGATGATTTCCTTCCTTTCCGTAGTAGTCGTCGTCCATCCATCGCTCGTCGTAGGTCCATCGTAAAAAAAGCATCGAAAAGGCAGTCGCTTACCATCTTGTCTGATTTTCTCGAAAATGTCTTGTCGGTTTCTTGCGAGAATGGGAAAGCTTGACAAAATCCGGCACAGATTTGAGGCTCGCAAGGTGGGTGGGAGGAGGTAAGCGAGGAAAAGTTCGGTGGCCCTGAGGGGGACGACTCTCGTTTGCCTCTGGGCAGAATTTTGAGCCAAACCGGCTTAGCGCTGTAGGGTTGGTGAGCCCAGCGGCACGTGACGCAGATTATGAAGCGAGCTTGGTCGGTGCAACATAGCGCCGATGGTTATGCACGAGCTTAGTGGTGCTTATGCAAGTTATGCATGCCGAGCCTTTGAGTGTTGCGTCAGTTGCAGGCTGCCACTTTGAGTCGCTAGAAATTACAAGTTGCTTGTCATTCTTCAAGTTTACTTCTGGTTTACTCGTACTTCTCAAAATGGCCAATCCCATGGATCAGCGCATCAATGTTCCCATTGACGACCCCAATGCAGACACAGAATGGTTAGTTGTTGCTACCCCTCCATCTCTATTCGAAGCTCGCTCTAACCCCGCCATAGGAATGATATCCTTCGAAAGCATGGAGTTATTCCGGAGAAGCCCCCCAGCCCAACCCCTATGATTGAGGAGGCCATTCTCGAAGGTCGAAGATTAGCACACGAGAATCGCTTGGAAGGCAAAGATCTTGACGAGTTGGATGAGCTTGAAGATGATGAGGATGAGGCTTTCCTGGAACAATACCGTCAAAAACGCATGGCCGAGCTCAACAGCCTCCAGAAGAAGGCTTTACACGGAACCGTGTACCCCCTTTCTAAGCCCGAGTACCAGCGCGAAGTGACAGACGCCTCAAAAAACGGTGCGGTCCTTGTCAACCTTACATCTTCCATGGGCAACAACGTCGAGTCCCGAGTCTTGACTGAGCTATGGAGACAAGCTGCTCGCGAGTATGGCGAGATCAAGTTTTGCGAGATCAGGGCGAGCCAGGCCATCGAGAACTACCCGGATCGAAACTGTCCGACAATCTTGATTTACAAGAACGGCGACATTGTCAAGCAGGTTGTGACATTGGCCACTATTGGAGGAGTTAAAACCAACATGCAAACGATAGACAGCATACTGGTGGAAGTTGGCGCAGTCCCTGACTCTGACATGCGTGTTGTCAAGAGGAGGCAAGCTGCCGAAGACGCTGAGGAGGAGCGCTTAGCGGGCAAGACTATCAAGACTGGAACCGCTGGGAGATCACGAAACGCCGACAGTGAGGACGACGACTGGGATTAAAGCTGGTTAGGATACGAGGTGTTGCATCTGGTCAAGCTGAGTAGCCTGTTATGATACATTGTCCACCCGCTGGTACTCCTTGACGAACTGTCGCGGTAACTTTCCTTCTGGCCCAAGGCGTGGCAGAACCCTCACGTTCAAGCTCATGCCGATATGCAATGGTCCGCATCTGACTGGCCATAGCAACAAGATTGCTGTTCTCAAAGTCCCAGACTCGACGCGGCGATCATCGAGGGGGAGCTAAGGATGCTGTGCCATTGCGGTTCAAGAAGAGGGTAGCCTTTGTTTCTGCCATGGTCCGTATTTGACTCAGACTCAAATATTATACGTACCTTATGGCAAAAACCACAACACGAGGGCGGGGGTTATACTTAGTAGCTATACTAGAAGTTATATACATAACAAAATCCATATCAACCCCTTATGTTGTTCATGCAAAATGCAGTCAATTGAATGACTATACTAGTGCCGTTAGAGTTTCTCGATAGCAGGATGTTCAGCGTGTTTTCAATGACACTTTAACATGAATGTTTCAGAGCAATAACACCCTTCGGATGACTATTGATTGGTAAGGGTGTTTAAATAGTCTTGGTGTGATGCTACTTGCGCATCGGGAATACCTTCATCATCGGACTTCGAAGGCACCCAGTTTCGATTTCGTGCCATACTTTATCTGCCAATTAATTGATTGGGCTTTGTTCTAATCTAATCTTCTCTCACATCTTGAAACGAAGGACCAGCCCAAGAGCTTGATGCCTGAATCACCCTTGCTGCTGCAGCGTGACCCTTGCAAGCCAAGCCGGCTTACATCGACTGGAGACCATCACCTTAAAGTGAACACTACGGTTTCATGCATGCGCGAGTAAGAGCTGGCTGCTGATGAGACCCTGGAAAGCAGGGATGTTGATCGTGTAAGTGATAAGTAGGAAGGTATAAGCAACGGGGGCTATATCACTAACTACCTTATAGACCGGAACCACATCTCTCAACTGGTTAAAGCAACACAGACATCATCGGCAAAGAGTGAGATATGGGGAGAAAAGACATATGCAAGGTATCATTCATACGCTTATTCAATCTGCTTTTGCTAAAGAAAAAACGCCATTTATCCAGCTATGCTTGCTAAGAAGTTGTTTCATCTGTCATTGGAACAAGTTTTCCATTTGGCAGATCCCACCTGGTCTTGTCCATCTCCCGCGGTCCGCATCGCCACGAGCATCCCCGATGAATAAAAGGGATAGTCTCCTCGCCCTCTGCCATACTCAGCGGTGTCATCCTCACGATAGACGTGTCTGTTTGAGAGACCTCCTTGCAGGTTCGGACCTCCCGCCACTCCACCCACTCGATGGTTGGGATGACCATCAACTTTCGGCAATATGAGCAGGTCAGTCCACCAGCCTCTTTTTGCCGTTGCGCTCGTTCGAGGAGCTTTCGAAGGTGCAGAAGACCTTCAGGGATGTAGTATGGCATCTCTGCGAGCTGTGTGCTGGAGTAGCAGGCTCGAAGGGCAGTCTCGAGAAGACTTGGGACACGACTTGCGCCCTGAAGACGTTGTGACCCAGAGGGTGACGCAGAGGAAGATGGTGAGGAATTGTACTCTTGCTCGTCGACAGGTAGGACGAGCTTTCTGTGATCTGTTGGGATCTTAAAATTTGAGACAACTCTTCCTGTGGTATTGGAGAGCTGTAATGGAGACCGGCCCATGGCGCGGCTCACCAGACGTGGCACTGGTGAAGATTCTGATTCCTGTTTGAGAGAAAAGAGCGTGGTGTCGGATTGTTCTTCAGTCTGCTCCAGGGCCTGGCCCGGTTGCCAGAATGGGTTGGGGTGGACAACAAGTGTATCAAGCCTGCTTTCCGATGAGAAGAGGTCAAGCAACTCAACAGGTAGATGTCGCAAGCGGTTCTGTGACACGTTGAGTTCCTTGAGATGTTGAAGCCTGGCAATTGCAGGCGGAAGCTCAGTGAGCTTGTTGTGACGAAGACTAAGGATAGTGAGATAAGTCAAATCAAATATGGCACCGGGAACCCGCGTCAACCGGTTCATGGCCATGTAGATCTTGAGTTCTGGGTCCTTTTGCTCGAAGGCAACATCTTTAGTTACAATAGGAATGCAAGTGAATTGCGACAAAGGACTAATGGTATCGTTTGAGATATCTTCCAATCCCATTGACCAAAAGTCGATTGTCTCTTCGCCAGCGTCGAGACAGGCGCGGACCTTGTCGCGTGCAACTTGCTCGGCCTTTGAGACGCGGCGCACGACGCGATTGAGCTGAGGAAGCCTAGGCTTTGGAACCTCAGGCAGGGCCTCGAGGACATCGTCACTCTCATTGCCGTCGCTACCGAGGAAGACGCCGCTGTCTGCCTGTCGCGTCCATGGACGCCTCTGCTTGGGGACATGAATCTCACTGAAAGTCGAGTCGGATGAGGTGGGATGCTGCTGGAACCACGAACCAACATATCTCTTCTTGCGTCTGCCCTCTACATAATTGTCCAATGCCGGGTCATCGTCACTGGAGAATATGGCCGGGTCGCTTGAATTGTTGAAGGCCGGGGGCGCGTGCTTGGACGCTGCGTTGCGGACGCGTTTCCTTGGATTGTTGCTGAAGGTCTGGGAGTTCTCATCCCAAGAAACAGCAGGGAGACGAGGAAGAGACGGTTCCTCTGAGGACATTGAAGCGGATTGATAAGAAATGACGAGATTGGAACTGACGTTACTCAAACAAATGATGCAGGAATTAAATGGATGCTTGTCCAACGCGACTGAGGGCAAGGTAAGTGACGATGGAATGAATACAGGGTTCAATCCCCCACTGACGCACTGAACATGCCACCTGTGCCGGGCGTGCACGTGCCACCGACCCCAACCACCGACCCCTAACTGCCACCCGTTTTCAGGGTCCCCAGCCACCTATCCATTGACGCATCCGATCCAATTGATAAGATGATCAGATAACAGCAGGGGTACCTAGGTCTTCAACTCCAACAGCTTGTGATGGGACGGTTTGTACTGAGTTGCACCAGGCAATCAGCAATCATGTTGTATTTCTATCACTTGAATCATCTATTATTGATGCTACTTTATGTCTTGTTGTGTATTGGCTCTTCATTTTTGTTTCCCTTTGCTATGCTATTACCATGCCTGTTGGCTTACGACTGTTTGTTCTCTCCATTTGTAGCAACTGAGGTCAGTTACGTGATAGAGTCAGCAGAGCGTCTATAAAACGTCTCTCTTCACCGTGACTCACTACCTTCATCCTTCCATCTCTCAGCAGCAGATAGATATATATGTAAGAACTTGTAATCCATAACCCTAGTCTAGAGGATATTTGGGAGAGTTGAAGCTAATATAGATATTGCAGATTCTATACACCCAGCTCAAGGGTCCTAGAAAGCCAATACATGTTTCCCCTTTCAAGCATCATCACTCCAAAACACGGCATCAGGAACTATAGCAAGAGCTGATGACATCCTGGACCGCCATGGGCGATTGAATTCTTTTTAGAACTTTGCTGTTAATTAGCCATATATCCTGGAGAAGAGCTATACTGTTGTGTTGGTGGTCGACAAGGATAGCTGGCGTAAACGAAGCAGATTATCGAGCACAACACTCTCCCATTAGATACTTTACTACTACAGATAATAGGCATGACGAAACTCGAACAAGAGCAAAAAGGGAATACTCCCTCGTCAAGTAGTTATTGGCGCAGTAGTTTCCAAGCGGGAATGGAGATCGGCTTTCGTACTACTACCATCACTTCACAACAAAGCCATTCTTTCCATGGAACTGGGCCTCATCAAGCCCATCAGACACACTACAGACTGGCATGGTACCAAATGAAGCACATAGCAAAAATGTGCAGATATCTCACTAACAGACTTGAGACTTTGTGATCAGATTCAAGAAAAAGAAAGGTTCCAGAGGGAGTCGAACCCTCGCTGGCGGAATCAGAATCCGCAGTCATAACCGTTAGACCATGGAACCGAACTGAAGAGGTTGTCCTCTTCCCATGGTGGGTTGTTGAAGTTGTGGCGCTGATAGTGCGGTATATGAATAAAGATTTTTATGCTGCGGAGCTATTCCCACGACTTACTTACTCCACGGGGCGGGGCGATCCGTGGCTCTAGGACCAATTAGACCCATTGCTCCACTCCATTTAATGTCAAACTCAACGACGATTCTCATGCCATCTGCCGAAGAACGGCATTACTCATGGATCTTGGTGCCTTTTGTCTGAAAGTGACATGTAATAATATCGAACAACCTGCTTTGATCTCCCATGTTTTGGTTCGTGTATTTCCAAGCTTGAAAACAGTGGTTTTTAGTACTTGAGGGGCCGTGTTGATTACGCTGAGATTTGAGCACTTGCGTCGAAAACACCCATAATAGATGGGCCATGGAACAAACGTATGAGGTCGTTCTGAATAAGCAAGCTTTTGCTAACAAACACTAAGTTTTCTGGAAATGATAGCTGTTTCACTTGAACTTAAATCTCAAGCAGAAGCTACAGGGTAAGTAGGTGTCAGTGATTGTAGCAATCCATATGCCGCTAAACTCCACTTGGCGTCAACACAATCGCTGTTGGATAATACCCTTCCATGCACTTCTGCAATGCCCGATCAGCACGAACAAACAGACAAGACAGCATTGTCATCAAATTCCCTTCTTCGCTACCTTTTTCTCTTCTCAGCTCCCTTGATATTCCTCATCGTCTGGAATAGCTTCGTCAGTAAAGTCAACTCAGAAGCTACATCGCAAGCCAATATGTCGTCAGCCAGAGTCGCCCCGCTCGTCTTCCCAGCAGCATCCCGCCACACTGCTACGGTTATCTTTGTACACGGTCTGGGCGATACAGGCCATGGCTGGGCTTCTGCCGTTGAGAACTGGCGGCGACGGCAGCGGCTGGACGAGGTCAAGTTCATTCTGCCTCATGCTCCCCAAATCCCCATCAGCGTGGTGAGTTTTCCAGGGAACTTGGTCGCTAAGCTGGACTAACACGCTGCAGAACATGGGCATGAGGATGCCTGGATGGTTTGATATCGTGAGTCTCTCCCACATTGATAAAGATCCCCTCTAACATGATGTAGAAAGAACTCAGCGGCGACGTCGACGCTCTTGTCCGTAGCGAGGACGTAGAGGGTATCAAGCGCAGCCAACAGTACTTCCACGATCTCATCCAAGAAGAGGTCAACTCCGGCATCCCCCCTGAGCGCATTGTTCTAGGTGGTTTCTCTCAGGGCGGTGCCATGTCCCTTCTCGCTGGCCTCACCTGCAGGAGCAAGCTGGGTGGTATCGTCGGCCTTTCGTCGTGGCTGCTCCTCTCCAAGACTTTTGCCGACATGGTCAAGCCTACCGACGCCAACCGCCAGACTCCCGTCAAGATGTTCCACGGCGACGCTGACCCCATCGTTCCTGTTCAGCGTGGAAAGCTGAGTGCCGATCTGCTCAAGCAGCTTGGCTACGACGTGACATGGAAGATCTACCCGTAAGTGCATTGTAACTATACCTATTCCTAAGGATTATAAATTGACTTTATATAGCGGCATGGGACACTCTGCCTGTCTCGAGGAGTTGGATGAGGTTGAGGCGTTCCTTCAACAGCAACTACCCGCCAAGAACTAGAGCAAGGTTATCAAGGATAGAGTCTGTCAAAGCTAGACGGCAGAGATACAAATCATTAAAAAGAACAATTTAGACGGGATAGGAAGAGTCTAGATGATTAAATCGACAAGATAAATCACCATGAGTTCCCAATGCTTCCTTTCTATAGTCAGAACATACAGGCACGAGCCAAAATAAGACCAATCATGTTATGCACCACCAATGTCAAATGGCCTTGTGATGCATCTGGAGTAATGGAGGTTGAAACTCTCCATCATGATGGATCCATCAAATGACGTGTGCCACTAAATGCCCTAAACTTTAGTGGATCTTCCCCTCTAAACAACGGACCCTTGACCCCGGCCTCCAGCTATCTTCTCCAAAGTTCGGCAACCTAAACGAACCTCCAACTTGGGAGAATCAACAGATTCATTAGGTATTGAGCAGATACCAAATTGCCCTGTTCTCTTGGATCTCTGATAATTCACCGCGATATATACCCAACCCTTGCCTATTAGAGCACGACTTGTCTGTTGTACAAGCCCGAGTCAAGATCCCGATGATCTCCGCCCCGACGTAAACAAACATGACTCCAGAAACATCTCGTCCATCGTCACCGACACCTTCACAACTACCGCCCGTCCCCGGATCGCCGGTTTACTCCTTTGCATCCACTGCAAATCCCCTCTCCCAATTCAATCTTCCTCTCCCACCGCCTCCACGGCCCTCGCACCCGGTACTCAAAAAAGCCGACCTCGAGTTCTCACAACAAGCCTACTCTGATCTTCTCTCTTCCGCAAAGGCGTACCGACTTGCCCTCGCTACACTATCAACCGCCGCCTCAACATTTGGCTCGGCACTCGAAGCATGCGCCAGACTAAAAGAGGCCCGCGCCGAGCCCATCGGCCCCTCTGGGCAAGCAAACATGACGGCCAGCTTCACAACCAAGGGATCCTGCACAGCTGATATGCTCATGTCCGCCTCAGGCGTGCACTACCTCATTGCGAATCATCAGCAGATTCTTTCCGAGACGGTGTACCGATCCTTTGAAGTGCCGCTGCTCCACGATCTGGATAAGTGGCAGACCGTTATTGACGACGAAGAAGAGACATACCAGCAAAACATCAAGACGCAGACCAAGGAGATCAAGCGGCTCGAGAAGGAGGGTATGAAGCTGCATAAGCAACGGAGGCGAGATGTCGGACGATTCAGAGCGCACCTGGTCGACTTGACTACGAAACTGGACGGTTTAACAACGTTGCACGCCGATCACGCGCGGACGCTGATGAGGGAGAGCCAGGAGACGAGCGGGAAGATCGTCGACGCCAGCTGCAGTCTTGTACGTGCCGAGGTGGACATCTTCGAGAGCCTGGCAAGGAAAGGCTGGAGCGGAGGCGGTCTGGATGAACTTCTAGAAAAGGGCCAAGACTTGTTCGCGACGGAAGACGACGGCGCCAACTTGGGCAGTGGTGGCGGCGGTGACACACCTAAGCTTTTTTCTATTCTTCCACCTAAGAGTATACTCGCCGACACTGGATCCGAGCAATCCAGGAGTCACGTTAGGGGTGACAGCCTCCTTATGGATGCAGAGCGATACCAGTCCCTAGCTGCACTAGCGTCAGACCCGAGACCCAGCGGTAATGACAACGACAGTGTCTTCTCAACTGATTTCAACAAGCCTCGCAACGCAAGACCCTTCTCACCACAGCCTATCCGTCGAATTCCAACAGACGTCACCTATGACTCTCTGGGCGGACGGGCAGAAGACTCAAGGCACGAGGAAGACGATATGCACAGGTCCGATCTACTCTTCCCCGTCGAGGAGACAGGTGCTGAAGAAGAAACGCGCAATAGCGACGAATTGGAGACGCGCAATGGTGACGAATTCGAGGATGAAACAAGAGGCCGGTCAGGCTCATCCAGTTCGGGGAGAAAAAAGGCAAGGTCACGAGGACTCATCACAGATGCAAGTTCCGCGGCTGCATGGAGCGGCGACGAGGATAAAAGTCCGAGCTGATTGATGTACGGACTGTGCTTGTTAGGATATCATCTGCAGGGCGTTTATATGGGCATTTTTCGAAAGACTTCCTCTCCACGGAGAACTGGTAGAGTCGGCAATAGATTTGCAAGGGTACTTTGTTTGCTCTTATTTGATACTGTACAATTATGCAGATCTCACCCCCGTCGTCTATTAAAGTGACTCAACCATATAATGGTTCCATTTCCATTGCGCCTGACGCCATGACACACACCGTGGCCAATCGTTAAACCCTTCGTCTCTCGTACACTTTTACTCTGCTACTGCGCCGAGTCTTCTTGCGCTTCCACCACCGACAGATCGTCCTCTAGTCGTCCTTGTCGGCGTTGAGCACATCACCACTGAACAGCCCGAACGTGGCATCAAGCCACCAGATGAGCTTCCAGTATAGACTCGCCTTACTCCAGTCGAATTCGCCCGTCTCAGTTCGCGGCACTTCGTTGCCAATCATGCTGCCGCCAAACCACTTGACGAAGGGAATGGCATTGACCAGGCGCTGCATGAAAGTCTGCTGAGGCAGGAGAGCCTGCTCGGCAGGAAGAAGAGTGGCGCGACGAGCGGTAGGGATACGCCGGCAAAAAACACTGTCTTCATCGCGAATCTCAAGGGGCTCAATGGCCGTAGTGCTGGCTTGGGGAATTGGTAGGGGCTCGGTGACTGTAGCGGTAGAGGCGTGAGAGTTGCTGATAGTCCCAGTATCCATGGTGAGACTGGATGTCTGAGAATGAGGAGGTGAGAGGTCGAGGAGACGGCTGTTGAACGAGGTAGGTCCGCTAAAGCCCTTGCGAGCATTGGCAACGGGAACCGCAGCAGGCATGCTTTGCGATCGCGAATGATCGGGGACAATCTCAATATCAGGACAAGCCTCATCCTTGGGAGGAGGGACTCCCCGATATGGCTCAGCGTACACCAGATGGCCCAATATCCTTTGAGGACTGGCAAAAGTGGCAGCCTCAGCAGCTTCTCTGCTCTCGAATGTAATCTTGACCCAGTGCTCTCCACCATCTGCGCGATTCACCATAGCCCGTTCATCTGCCGTCAGGTTGCGGCGTCGCGTAAATGCAGGATCTCGCAGCTCGGACTTCCATCGACGTTGACTGGCAGGGGGCTCGCGTGGATAATCCTCAAGGATGGTGCCAGCGAGAGATTCGTAGTGGGAGATGGCAGCATATTGCTGTGTTGAAGATCGGTAGCCGCGAAGGATAAGCTCCACGGGTGTAGAGGTGATAGGTCGCTGGGGAGCGGCCTCTTCCTGCATCATGCCGCTGCTCTTGCGCTGGACAGTCTGTGTGGGCGCCGTGGCAGCTTGATTCGAGACCCAGTCGCCAAAGAGCTTGTCTGCAGCAGCTAGGGTAGGATTCTCGCGACTACGGGCGGGTGTTCCGGTGCGCGATCGAGAACGACGAGTAGATTTGCCGAATGAGCCAGATTCGGCGGCGCTTCGACGGGATCGAGTGCTTCCTTGGGGAGCATCTTGTCTAGATTACGTGTTAGTGTTAGCCCGCAGACCCGCGAATAGATGCACAGTCGGACGTACTGGTTAAAATACATGGCGTAAGGCCGCTTGATGCCATCGTCACCGATATAGCACTCGTCATCAGGGACGTTATGGAGGATGAGAGGCGCCATGATGGAGGTCGAGGGAGGAGATGGAGCTGATAGATGAGTCGGCGAGGATGGAAGGCGCGTCAAGTTGGGTCGTATGAGTGACGCTGGATGGATATACGAGCCCGAGATGGCGATATCGACGAGGAAAAATTGGCGTTGATGAATGGATCGCTCGTTCACATGCCCTTGCCCTGGAGCAGGTTCTGAGTTGATGACTTTTTGGCGGGCTAATCTGGCAGTTGCACAGCAACCAACCATTGAAGCTAGTGTGGGGCAAATTTATCCGGTTCCGACTGCACCTGGAGCTTGCATAGGTACTAGGGAGCATTTGTGCATTTTATGCAGACACTTTGCTTTTTGTTCTCTTAACAATTAAACACAATGTTCGTTCAATGGACTTTGTACTGATACATACTCCATCCGATGTCGATTCCGTTTAATTATCTTATGCGGGCAGCTGGTTCAGGTTCTATAATAGCAAAACTACCACTTACACGCTCTTGGGCTGCTTAGAAAGCCTCCCCAGTTTCTCGCTCCAGCACAGACCTCTTATCAGAACCATTAGCTACTCTCCGCTGAGCTCAACAAATGCCGTCGAATGACTGTACATGTCTGAAATGAGCTGATTTCTCATCAAATCCATCCCAATTCAGCTGCGGTAGATCCACAGGCCCAGGATTTCTCAGTGCCGACTATTCCGTGGCTGGATAATCGGATATACAACTACATGTAAAAGAAGGATATACCCCTTCTCAAGACACTTGGAACACCACACATTGAATAGGTAGCAAACAGCTGAAAGAGCTACTTCGTTCACTATGGCCAATATCATTTCGTTTCGAACAGTAATTGGTCTCGTTTCCTTTGCCGTCGCCATCATCGCTTTGTTTGGCGCAGCACCACTCAAAGCATTCTCTTCAACGCTGCAGAGGACTGGTCTTGATTGGTTCACCTCGCACAAAAACGCAACAGCTTCATTGACGAAGAGATCAAACAAGACACCTGTCTACTTCTTTAGTCATGGTGGCGTGAGTCTTTGTTCTAGATCAAGAAATGAGTCCGCTGCTAACTACTGCGAAGCCCGATGTGCAATACAACACAGAGCACCCTGTATACCCAGTACTTCAGCAAATCGGCAAAGAGATTGCCCAAAATGCCAAGCCAAAGGCTGTTGTTGTCTTTTCGGCTCATTGGATGGGAGAAGAGAGCGCCATCCACGTCAACAATGCCGTGAATACTGACCTGATCTATGAGTGCGTTCTACATAATTGATCCGGCCTCCTTTCTAATACGTTTCCAGTTTTTATGGCTTCCCTGATCATTATTACAAGGCCGAATACCCAAACAAGGGAAGCCCTGAGCTTGCGAGTAAGATCATGGTAATGCTGTCAGAAGCTGGAATCCAGTCTTATGGAGTGAAGCGTGGCCTCGACCACGGCGTATTCTCTGGTTTCCACGTTGGTACGTGTATTGGCAATGTCTTCATCAGAATTACTAATAATTTCCTAGCTTTCAACCCGGAAACGAACCCCCTGAATGTTCCTCTGGTTCAAGTCTCTCTGTTCAAGAATGAGAATCCCCATGCTCACTACGCCCTTGGCCGTGCTGTTTCTGCGCTTCGAGACGAGGGCATCGTCATTATTGGCGCAGGAATGTCGGTACATAATTTGCGCGACATGCACTATATGTTTGAGGGTAACACGGAACCGCTTCCCTACGTCGTGAGCTTCGACAACGCTCTCAAGGAGGCCACAGAGTCCGATCCTGCTATCAGAGAGGAGAAGATGGCTGCTATATGCAAGCGAGGAGACGCGAAACAAGCACACCCATTCATGGATCACCTTATGCCCGTATTTATCGCTGCAGGTGCCGCCGGTGAGGACCGGGGAAAGCAGACATGGACGTTGCATGAAGGAAGCTTTGGCTGGTCACAGTTCCGATTCGGCGATGTCCCATCATCTTGAGACTCGCATATCGTCGAACATGCAATACCTAAATTGCTGCGACCATTTTTGAAAGGCCTAGGTTAAGCATGGTACGATAGCATGTTCGGATGGGCGTTAGACAGCGAAATTATAGCCAACATGAAACTCAGGTCTACGGGAGGACGCCTTCTTATACCGAAATTCTGAGTATGGTTGTACGGCGTTTCTTAACCCAGTCAACATAAGCAATAGTATTGCATTAGTAGCCTTTGAGGCCATTCTTCAGCAGCCACGTCACATTAACCCACACCGCTCAACAGACACAACGCTTAATTGGACGTCGATACTATCCGAATGTGTGGGAATTTATTCACATGCACCTTCATTGACTCATAACTAAACTCGTTTAACCCTAACCCTTGGAGCCCAACAGAATCTATGTCATTGATATACCTGCGCCCTTCACCAGATCGCCTTTGTTGTAAAACTCCACACTTGGTAGCATCTCGCTAACGACCCATCTAGCCGTTTGTGTATGCAAAGAGCCATGTCCAAAGGGCTCATGAGTTTTCTCCTTCCTCATTCTCCCATCTCCAATATCCAGATTCCCCATGGCGTCGATCAGAATGCCAGAAGATGACTTGTCTGGTCCATCCCCACGAGGAAATGACGAGTATCCGTCACAAAGGGCTTGGAACACGACGACTTGGTCTTGGAGGTGAACATCTACCTGTCCACCAACAGATACTTCCTCATATAGACCCTTGCACAGCTGTCTGGACACCCGAACTGCGAAATTGTACCTACTTTTGGTCTTCTTGGGCATTGATCCGAGCCAATCATGCCCCCATCTGATTCCGGATGTGGAATGAGCGACAAGGAGTATGTACCACCGTGAATCGATATTTGTGTCCTCGATAAGCTTGAAGTGAACGTCGGTACCAGGATACAAGTCTCCCAGGTCGGATGATAGTGATGCCTGGAGCTTCTCATGCACACTTCTAGGCACCATCATGCTGACATCAACATATTTGACTTCATAAGACTCAGGATGCTTGCGTCGTTCTGGTGCTTTGAATCGCAAACTCTGGCCCACCTTCAAAGGGTGAAATTTTAGGCATGTTTGCCCTCTTGACTGCGGTCCTAGGCTCCAACCACGACGCTGCAACGTCCTCTCTACCCGAATGCCGAATCTCTCTTCTAGTGTTGGGAGAAGTACTTGATCCAGATACTCGAAGCTCAAGGAAAAGGAAACGTTGGTTCCGCCAGAGATTTGAAGCTCGACCGGCTCCTCGGAAACATTACCTGCAAATACTAGGAACGGAAGCACAGCTTGAAGAATTAGGAGAGTACTCGCGGATCCTGAATCCGCAGATATCTTGATGTTGCGTTGATACAGCTCAGTGGGACCCCGACGAGGAGCGAAAGTCATGGTCTTGGAGCCTACGCTCAAGCCCTCAACATCAGCATCCGTTATCTCTGCGAGAAACTGTATGCTTGTGACATGCTGGCTCTTCAATCCTGGGAAGAATCAGCTGGCGTTGACGCGATATGTGGCTAGGCATCACTCACCTCCCCTTTCACGATTTCCTCTTACGTTGGTGATTGTGATTGCCTGGCCTGTTAATGCAGCTAAGGCGACTGCGACTCTGACAACTTGTCCGCCGCCTTCGCCGGTTCTTCCATCTATTTCCACAGGCTTCATGTTTCTGCTGTTTTGTGGTGGAGGGCGGATTATGGTGGTTGCAAGATGCTGATGGCTTGTAGGTTGGGTTATTGGTTCGAAACCTTGATCTTGTACCACAGTGAAGGCAAGAATGACTGTGTCGAATATTTTCGCTGACCATCTATATACTTGGCGTTGACGATGAATGATTTACCGGAATATGGGACCTAGTTCAGCTCATTTTTGGATGACTCACTTACCGAAAGAGCTACTCCAGTGGCTAGGCAGCGCCCCTGGTATGACTACAGATCGAGAATACACAAGTCGTCAAATTGAATCCAAGGTTTCGAAAATACTCATAGAAAATCTAACGCTCAACGAATGACTAATGCAACATGTGTCGTTTGCATACCCATCCTGATCGCTAAGCCACTCGGCGATTCCGGGAAGGAGTCAGTCAGATTCTCTTATTAGGATCTCGTGTTCAGTATACGGATTACAAAGGATGGGTTATGTATGTATATGAAGTACAAAGACCCCCGTCTCACCAGTTGTCTGAGTTTGTACTAAACGAAACGCAAACAAACCCCCAAAGCGGGTACCGATCCGGCCGGGGCTGCCCGTGCCGAAATTCTCGGGCGTTGGTGGGGCCGTCCGCAACCAGTCGGCCAGAGGGCTCTTTCCGGAACATCCCTTCATCTAACTAAAACCAAGCCATGCCAAAGTGGCTTAATAAGTGCGTCATTTCGTTTGGATTCATTTTTCTCCTTTCTACTTTTTGTTGGTGTCACCTCAAGACCTCATCGCCTTTTCTTCTTCCGTGCTGTTGCGTCTGTTCAGCTGGTGTCTTTGCGACTTACACTACCCCAATGCACCAATGGCTTGAAGCCGAGCCATTCGCCCCTACATGATGGCCGGTTGGTGACAAATATCAGCTTGCCACTCCCAGTCATTGTCATGTGTTTCGGTGTTAGCGAAGCAGTGGCGAGCTATTATCTGCTGGCTATTCAAGATGGTGTTTACACAACCTAGTTGACACAGCCATCTTGGGTTACGAACGCTTGCGTCAAGGATGATGAATGCAGGTGGCGCTTGATCCAGGAAAAGGTCATATAACAAGCGACGACAAGTGAAACCGAGGGGATATGAGAAATGCAATCGGTCAATTACCGCAAACGTAGACTCGTTTCATATATACCAACTATCGAAACACAAAGAGATGGGTTGCTTGGCTCGTACAATCTGGGGAGCAAACCATTCTTATAGAGACAAACAGCGCCAAAAAAAAAAAACAACCGAAACATACCCGCCCCCAATTCATATACTCCTGACCATCTCTTCAAGCATTGGTTTGGCTCCTTTCTTTCTTTCTTAAGCTCTCTTTTCTTATTTCTATCATTCTGCCACCTGAAGCATCACGCCTGCCTGAGTCCATTATGGTTCTTGCCCATTGTCCGAATCGCAGTTGCCAACAGTGGAAGGAACTCGCCGTTCGACCGACGTTTACGTAAGGGACGGGATTATAAAGAACTGGAAGGAGCCTTAATTAGCAAGAACAACAACAGTTGAGGAAATCACCTACCAGTTTTCCAGAATCCTACGAGAAAAAATTGTTTCCTGTCCTGACCAACTCATCCCCATGATGGACAGGAAACCGACCACGTTTGGTCTACTCCTCCATATCCAACTCATCTGATATCTCGAGTACCTGTTTCCGTTCGATTGTGTGCGTTGAAGCAGGCGCGCCCATGTAATTGAGGATATCCAACCCCAAGACAAGGTCAATATCGCTGTCTCTATCACCCATGCCCACTATGCGTTGTTCATCAACCCAGGCGTGGACTGCAACTTGGTTGGCCTCTCTGTGGGAGGAGGAACCCTCAACAGGAAGATCCTCGGAAGCGCTGCCTCTTTATCAGAACTGTTATCATGTGGAACAGACACGGCTTCTTTTTACCTGGGATGGCTTCCCTGGATACCGTTGACATCGGAGGAGACAGCCATAGGAAGGTCATCCTTCTGTTGATGGCTCTGTTGGCTAACACCATCACTATTGAGGCCCCTCTGCATTTATTAGTACCATCTCTCCAAACAACTGGCATAACGTGCAACTTGCCTGACTCCTTTGGCACCGATCTTGTCCATCCTCCATGGTAACCGAGTGGTTTCCCACGGATGCTGCGTCGTCGGATTCTTGAGTCACTAGGGGTACGACGCCCTGAGAGACCGCCTCTGAGCCTATCAACTGGAACGCACAGCGACACTCTCTGTTGATACAAAAGCAGTCATCCTCGGCCCTTTCGAGAGGGAAGAAGCAACGGCTGCAATTAGGGGCAGCATGCTCTCCGCGAGCTCCGGCACCACGATTCATGACGTGAGTCGCTCGGACGAAAAGAGGTCGATGCTGGAGTTGTGCCAAGGAACAGGCTCTCTTCTCCCTTTTGTTTTCGATGTTCTCGTTGCAGGTTTGATCTTGGCAAGGATGGAGGATAAAGAGGACCAAAAGAGTTGGTTGGCTTTCGACGAGTGCCCTGCAGCGGAAGCGCTTGTCCTTGAACGATAGTCCGCGACGAAATGAATGTCAAGGTTCCTGGTCAAATCAGGACCGGCGATGATAGTGAGGCGGAACGAGAGATAAGGTGGGCGACGAACTGCACTCCTGGTTTGGATCAAGTCGTTCTACTAGACACAGCTCTTTGCACACGTGCCGAGCTACTTGTCAATTTCTTCCTTGTTGTCTTCGATAAAAGCAGTGTCACGAAAGGTTTGGAGATATCAGGCGACGATCATAAGAGGGTGAGTGGTTGCTGTTGATGGCTCAGTCCTTTGGGCAGCTCATGTGTGGTTGAAGCGGGTGACGATGGAAACTTCGTAAGCCTATAGCCACTCGTGAGGCCTGACAAGGATGTTACTAGCTACATGCTCCGATTAACAAGCAACTTGAAGACCTTTGGCTTTCAAGGGCCTCAAATCTTCAGCAAAGGGTGTTTAAATCGGACGGATGACGAAAGCAATAACTGAACGAAGCAAAAGAAAAGGGAATATGATCTTCACCTGCCTTTGGAGTATCACAGAATCATCGAATACCACCAACCAGCCAAGTCCGCAATGCAGCCAGTCAGACGCCTGAATTATTTCGACTTTGTCCAACGGCCAAAGCCAAGGCAACAGGCGACCCATGGGAAACACGTCAACGGGGTAGGGAGCTGCCAAAGGATATTCCACAGTTACGGGATTGGCCGAGATGGATGGTATCTAAGCATACTCATGGAGTACGCCGAATCATACCAGATGTTTAGAGCGAAACGACACGAGAGCAAAAAGACAGACGATAGAGGAACCATGCTGGGTAGGATCAGGGGTGCCATGTCAATACTTTCCAGCATAAGCATTCTTCGACGCTCAAAGACAGGTCTAGGCTATGTGAAGGCCACATAGAGGAGGACCTAGATCTTTCAAAGAAACGAGAGATCTCAGGCAACAGAATATCAAATGTGGGAATGGGCAGCTTCTTAATCCTGCTTCCTTCAAGCCACTTGTCAATGTGCAACGGATGCAACGGCCAAGAACGCAGTGGTCACACACAATGTCATTACCCTGAGTGCAGCGCATATCACAGTTGGTGTGCAACACTATCAAGTGTGCCGGGTATCTCTGTCTTTACTTACTCACCCTTGCTTCTGGTGTATGTTGGTGGCTGTAGGCACCTCGTTACTCGACCCTGAACTTAACTGTGGCTCTGTCTCACCGGTGCAGTCGCAGGATTAGTCGCGGTCTTGGCTTGCAACTGGCCTAGAAGAACAGTGGTACAATGGTTCGCACATACGTCAAGTATGCTCAACATAGATATCTTGTTATGGGATGCACCAAGTGATCTCACGGTGGGAATGGAACTAAGCTGTCATCTGATGGACTTATTTATGCATGAGACGAACTTGGCACTTGGAGCAGACGAACCAGCCTGTATGCAAAAAACAACGCAGAGGTTGCAGCAAATGCAGTGTCCTGTTATCCCCATCCAACGACTGAGACAGAAGCAGCAGAGCGGCGCCGATACTATTTCCCACTTGGCTCGATTTGTATCCTGAACTCCACGATTGGCGCACAACGTGGTATTCGACGGTGCCATCGACCGTTGGCAACTGGTTAGGTCTCAGCTACGAAGAAACAAGGCTGTGAGTATGAGGTGCACCCGTACACCCAGTATGACATAGCTGGGAATGGCGCCGCACTATTGCTTCCTCTCCTGCAGCCAACACCACTTTTGGATGGACCAGTGTTGGTCAAGCTACCAACCACCATTTATCGATCAATTGGATACTGAACGAACAACACGAACGAAAACAACGTTCAATTCAAGAGATATATATACGACTGTCATATGATACATGCAAAACCATCCAATTCAAATACAACCTCGGTCCACAATCTGTTATGGTATCATATATAAGCGTCAGGAAAACAACAAAAATGCATGTAATGAGAACGCTATGGCGCGAGAAGAAAACCACAGCAAATTTCTGCTCCAGGGAAGATGTACCCCTGAAGCTCATAGTTATACAACCGGCACGAACCTTGAGTGCCACAACGACCTTTCAATGCCGAGCCATATGCTCAAGGCTGGTTACCTGAGTTGCCGCCTTGGTCCGGGAAATCGATGTGGCTGGAATAATAAGCATGGGTTGTGTTGTGTTGCGCATACGCCACAGGTCTACTATCGTGCCGGGCATTTTCAGCAGTGTCACCAGAGGCTTTTGAGAATTGGTTGTCGAAGTTGGTGATTGAGTCGGAAGCATGCCTTTTTGCATCCAATATCGCTTCGTCGGCTGATAAAGGTTGTCGGCTTCCCAGGAGGTGTTGCTGTTCGCAGTGGACATAGTCGGAAACTCTTTGATAACGATCGCCTGGTCGCTGCTGGTATCCAGCAAAGTCTACTCGCTCAATAGGCCCCTCATTCTGTTGGGTGCCCGAGCAACTTGGAGTTGGTTAACAATCAAACTACACGACTGTTACATCGTTGTACCACATACCTCCCTTGATAAGCACGAGACGTGGATGCAGAATCGGCGTATCCATGTGCATCTTGGTATGGCACTGCGCAAACATTTCCATGGGTAGGATGTGTGCAACTAACTGCTGTATCGTATTGCATCTGGAGAGGTCCTTGATGCAGTTGACCAGAGCCTTGCGGCGCGACGGTGTTATCTTGTGCTCGCTGTGCGTGTCCCTGGGCCGTGTTCGCAATACGACGACGGTTTCGGCCAGCATCTACGGCATATGGATCCCTTAGGGAACCCATGGCCTATCGATATTATCGGTCAGGGGGACGGCGTTGACAGAAGAAAAGTACGCAAAGACACCACCGGCAATAAGATGTGGTGACGGACCCTTTATATGCACAGAATATTTGCTTCTTGAATCTTTGTCCAAACAGATCTTGAATAGTGAACAGCAAACGAACTTTGATGGAACATATGCTTGATATATGTTACGCAAGCAAGGCTGATTGCATGGCAGACTAAGAGATACTTGATGAATCCGTGTCTTGAGGCGGTGCTTCTACTTGTTGAGTGTTTTGAAGCTCGTCACGATCTGACAGCAAGACCCTGACAACGTCATGCCTTTCCAGCTGGCCGCTGCCTGAATTTCTTGGACCAACCACAAAAGCGATACTAGTTCAGGGGCACTGCTGAGGAAAGTCCCGGAGAAGGTCGTCTCTCTGGCGAAGCAAGAGACCATCGTGACTCACAAGAGAAGCGAGTCAAGTTGATGAAGAGACGGGATTGTGCTCGCCTCGGCTTTTGTTTTGATGATACTGGGGGATCATCTCATCACGGGGCACGCAGCATAACGGGATATTTTCGGGGGGGGGCAAAAGAGTATTACTGGACCTCTGGTGTTGACAGTACAGGATTGTGATTATACCACAAGTACGATATACAGAATGAAAGATTCGCATGGCGGTGCGCAACGGCAACGAAATAAGGAATTACTTACGCGCTTACACACGGATGCTCGTGGTTGACAGAGGGTTAAGCCAACCGACCAGGATACAAACGGTACCCATTGAGTTATACAAGCCGTCTAATTCGTTCGAGAGGCAACGGTGAAGATGACGCCCGCAGTCTTGGATCGACTTCGGCCACCTAAAATGCGAAAATGACGATATTTTGAGGGTGATTTTGGGGTAGAAGGTTTGTTGGGGAGGCTATGGCCGGTCACGAGCTATCTTTGCTCACCATGAGACGTCATGTCGATCGTTTGAATGCGATTTTGCTTTGCTTTTTTGGCTTGACAGAAGTTACAAGGCCAACATGGAAAGGAAACAACAACTAGATGACGAAGGAATCATTCGAAGGGTAAGTCAAAGCTGACGGCGACATCATATGCAAGAAGCAAAAGGTCAACGGCAGTATGTATGCTTATCGTCTTTTCTAAGATTGTGGAATATCTCACCGTGGCTTGCTGTCTAGCTACTAATCTTGTGCATTAGTTCTCCGCGGTCACAGACATAGGTGACCAAGCGGCGCATACGCATACACATAGGTACTGTCAAGAGGCCAACAATCTTGAGACAGCGCTAGGAATCCCTGTCACTCACCGGATTATACATGTTTACTTTGTTTGCGCGCCAAGATTCACCATTGCGGTACTCCTCGGCGAGTCCGAAGAACTATCAAGATCCTACAGAAAACCGAAGTAACCAGCATCTCGGTGCAGCTCTCTGACCAGGATCAGCCCTTCATGCGGCTGAGCGCGCTGTATTGGGATGCTGTACAACTAAGGGCTAACAATAGTCCTATGGATTGTTGTACTCTCGGTTCGTCAACAGCTATTGGCATGACTTTAACATCCGAATGAAAGACAGAAGGAAAAGAACAAAGTCGTTGGTAAGTAAGAATTGGCAAAATAGGCTATCTTCTAATCAACACACAGCCAATCTGTAGGTGCATTCGTGATGTCCTCTACCCCGCCATTACCTCTTCCGACATATCTCCATCAACACCCTGGCTATGGCGTTGGTTCGTCCGTTGTTCCACCGCAAGCTGAGCCAGCCTCTCCATGTCACTCTGTCTCTCAGGCGTGGCCCAGCGGGTAAAAGATCTCAATCTTCTGCAAGCCAGTGTTGCACGTCACAAAAACAACAGCACCTTCCACCAATCCCCGTCGATATGACTCTGCGGGCTTGAATCCTTTCCATTCGGAAGCTAGTCTGCCATGATGCACATGACGCAACGTTGCTGCCAATCTTGTGCGTGTACATATAGAACCTCACCGGTGCCCACCAAGTGAAGTCGACACATGCTCTGAAAAGTGGGTCAAAGGTGGGTAAATTTCGAGTGAAGTCGACCCGTGCAAAATAGCTTTTAATTGGCTATTTGTTTTTTATT